>BTPG01000002.1:190227554-190457554 GCA_036245525.1 Semisulcospira habei | reverse complement strand
GCTGATGGAGGACCTCTGTCTTTTTCAGACTGACCTCGAGTCCAAAGAGCTGGGCAGCATCTGCGAAGCAAGACGTGATGCGCTGCAGGGCTCTCTCTGTGTGTGCAACGAGGGCAGCATCATCAGCAAAAAGCAGCTCACGAATCAGTTGGTCTAGGGTTTTCGTGTGGGCCTGCAGTCGTCTGAGGTTGAACAGGCTGCCATCGAGACGATACCTGATGTACACTGCATCGTCATCATCGAGGTCCACTGTGGCCTGCTTCAACATCATGCTAAAAAAGATGGTGAAGAGGGTCGGTGCCAGCACGCAGCCCTGCTTTACGCCGTTGAGAATAGGGAATGGTTCTGAGAGGTCATTGTTGAGTCTGACCTGGCCTTGCTGGTCCTCGTGTAGCTGGACAATCATGTTGAGGAACTTTGGGGAACTTTGGGGGACAGCCAAGTCGCTCCAGGATCTGCCACATGCCTTGCCTGCTCACAGTGTCGAACGCTTTTGTTAGGTCGACAAATGTTACGTACAGCCCTTTGTTCTGCTCGCGGCACTTCTCCTGTAGCTGTCTCAGCACAAAGACCATATCGGTGGTGCTCCTGTTTGCTCTGAAGCCACACTGGCCCTCTGGGAGTTGGTCTTCAGCGATGGCAGGTACCAGCCGATTCAGGAGCAGCCTTGCAAGGATTTTCCCAGCAATGGACAGCAGGGTAATTCCCCGATAGTTGGAACAGTCAGACTTCTCGCCTTTGTTCTTGTACAGAGTGGCTTTACTACTGTGTTGCAAAATGTTGCCTACACTTTGACGTCACACATGCGAGGTCATTAGACAGCGTGATCCCGCTCGAACGTTTTGGTCTGTTCTCAGCGAATCTACGCATTACAAAAATGCCGCACCTACTAATGACCACAAATTAATTCAACTAAATAAACTCAACATAGCTGTGTCAGAAAGAGATTCCTTTCAAGTGAAAGTTTCAAATTCTTTTGATCATTACCTAAACCCACCAATTACAGATGATTAAACTGCAAGAAAGTGGTCCTCAAGTCCATTACAGATGTTTCAAAACCAGCTTAACTTTGCTATGCTATGTTCAACTACTGGTTGCGGTGTTTATTTTACAGACCACTTCAATCACTCAAACAAACTGATTTTGTCTGTGTATCGTTTCCACACATATTACCAGCTTAGAAGAATACTGTTAGAACATAATGTTCCTTTACCAACTGAATCCAGTTTCAACCAGTTTAATAACCCCCATGGATATGAAAGCGTTTGAATGTATTTGTAATGAATTTAACAGTAGTACCAAGTATGACTTAACACACAAACTTGATGATCACCATGGCATGGAAACATTGTATTATGCTCTCAGTCACAGACAATACCCCTAAGATTACTACCCAGGCCACACTTCATTTACACAAAAAAACTGATCTGGTAAGGCTCAATAGAACAGAAACATTTGTCTTATACAGAAGTGACGGGTTTACTCAAGCAGGAGTCGAACGCATTAATGAGTCTATCAGAACATGTGTGTTGTGCGTGCTTGGAGCACAAGCTCAAACAAAATCAAACATCTTTAACGGATTTGAAGGACAAAAACAATTTCTTGCAAGCCTGGAAGATGCCATAAATTCCAGCATAGAATTCTATGAAAACGTATTCTCAGGTATGCCAGATCAAAAGTTGACTTTAAGGTTGGCATTGGGTTATACATGTTACTATCTGACCTTCAACTTCAAATGGGAACAATAAAAAATTATAATAATGAAATAATTGTTGCAGGGGCTGATCAGAAAGTAAGACTCAATCAATTTGTAAACTTGGGTCCAACAACCACACATTCCCAACCACCGTCAGTGTAACCACCGCTTGCGCTAATAACACCAGTAACACCACTTACACCAGAAAAACCATCGGCAAACACACGTGTCGGAGAGAACTGCATTGGCAATAGGACTTACTGGATTAGGGATATTATTTCTTTATCTGTTTCATTAAATATCATGTGAATAATCCTGCTTCTGTCACCAAAAACACCCACACATGCTCCGCCATAAACCTGACAACTTTTGCTGCTGTACTTATCAACCAACGTCGCCTCAAGCACCAGACGGCGCAGAGAGGACTGAATGAATGAATTATCAACCAACTGACAACACTTCCTATTATTTCCAGGCAAAGCATCTATTGCTTTCACAGCCAATTTCTTAAGCAAGTCTGAAATATGTGTTTGTTGTTGTTTTTTTTTTTACCTCTGACTGTAAGTCTTTTGGGTCTCATGGCAGAGCTGCAGGGGGTGTTGAACCATCACCACCACCGGTTACAGCCATTACTACAGAGCAGTAATTAAACTTGCAAAAGTAAAACTTGCTCTCTAAAAAGTGTTCTCAATCTCTCAGCCAAAGTTGTGTCTGCATGAAGTATTTTCTTAACAGTTTCTCTAATCACCTTGACTTGTGTTTTCAGCTTTTTAAATCCAAATTTCAATTACTTCTAGTCATGCTGATCTTTCTATCTGCAAATCGTTTAATCGTCTTTGTATTCTTTCTTTTATTTCAATGCCATAATTCTCATCGGCTGCTTTACCTAGTTATTTTTTTCATTTCTATGTGATTATCAAGCTCACCTAGTTTGGACACATTATTCACCAGTTCACCTCTAATTGTCTGCAGTGTCTTGTTTAACCCCATTATCTCCCACATGGGCAAGGGAGGGTCATTTATTGTTTTCATAGCTTCATCAGTAAATGAGGTTTCTTGTATTACCCTGTCTGCTATTTTGGATAACCCTTTTATCACTGTCATTTCAATTTCTTATCCTGTTGGCAACTTTTTTTTGTTTTTGGCACATCGTTAAAAGCACTCTCAAGTTTGCTTGGTACTCTAGATACACCAATGTACCTTACCAACCCTGCGACACCACCGACTTCAGCTTTGATTGTGTTTAATGATCTAAACCTAGCAAGGTTGTTTTTATGGGTTAGATGCACTTTTACTTTGTCTGTATCTACAAATAAGTGAGCCTTGTTCTTAAGTTCAAACTGATTAGGATCTATGATGTCTGGGCGGTTACCAACATGATCATAAAACGAATTTACTTTGCTTAGTAAAAGTTCGTGATGCAAACTAGAAGTATTCCTTGTAATGTCCATTGTATTGTGTTTCTCTATGCGTATACATTTCATCCATGAAACCATCAATCCTCCCTCTGCCATTGTTGTATTTTTATTTAATAATCTATTTTTGAATTAGCATAAATAAAATGATACTGTCTTACGGATCAAAGTTAGACCTGGGTGTACAGAAAACTATGTGAACCTCTAGGTGTTAAGGGTATTAGGTAATCAATTGTTATCACAAACAATCCTAGCACAATAGATCAAAACCAAACTCTTACTGTCAAGTTTCCAAACATAGGTCCCAGTGACGTATTGTTCCTGGTACTGCATGCCTTGCTTTTAATATTGAACTTTCATCAGAATCTGATGCAAACAGAACATTAGTTGATAACCTTGGTAGAGCAATAATTAAGACTATTAAAGTTAAACTTGAAGGCAATGAAGTGTTTAGTTTAGATGATGCTGATGTTTTCTACTGCTACAAAGATCTGTGGCTGACTAAGGAAGAATGAGAAGACCGTGTTTATCAAGGCATTCAGTCTGATAAAGTTGCCAAACTTAGAATCGATTCAGGCAACAAATCTACATCATCTGCAGAGAACTTTATATTGTGCAGATACATATGGAAGTAGATTTTACATTCCACTTCATTTTGAACTCCTAACAGCACATTTGCCTTATCACCAAGGAGCGCTAAATGGCCGTCTAAGTTTTGAACTAACTTTTAATGAATACTCCAAAGTTATCAGGTCATTTGAAACAGATATAAGATATCAAACATCTCCTTGTTATATGAAATTGTCACACATACTTAACTAATTAAACTCATACAAAATCAGTACCAAACAACTGTCGATTTATTATGACCGTGTGATGACACAGTACAATACCCAGAGACAAAAGTGATATAATGTGGAACATCAACTTAAACACACCTGATAGGTCACTGAAAGGCATATTTATGTTGTTTGTTGAACTGAAAAATCCATTTAGTAGGAAATCAGAAACATACTATAACACTACAAAGATTACACATTGTCATGCACTATTGAAGGGCTTCCTAATCAAGTGTATGCTTCAGGCATGCTAACTTACTATGACGAGATCATAAGATATTTTGCAGGTGAAAGACTTAGAAAAAAACCTGTAAACATTGCATGCAAAGAGCTACATTTGTTTGATGTATGTGTCAACCAATACCAGACAGACAAGTATGCACTTTGGCTAGACTTATGTAGTACAGATGACGACTATCTACATGGGTCAGGTCGAAATTGAGAATAGCAGTGACAGAATTACAATCCAGATACAAAAAAGAGTGAATTAGGTGGAGCTTTAAGTATTTTCTTGTATTTAATTTATGATGCTCAACTACACATCTAAGAAAGCAGACTAAGTGGTACCGTGTATTAATGAACAAAAATTATATATAGTTTTAAAATGAACTTGCTGACACTTGATCCTCACTGTGGTTTGTTTTGTGGTTCCACAGGCTGTGGAAAAACTGAATTTGTTATTGACATTACAAACAAGATACAGCTATCATTTTGAAAACATTGTGATATTCTGTCCTACAATCAAACACAACAAAGCTTACCAGAACTGTTTATTCATTTTAACTGATGACAACATTTACTTAGTCGACCCTGAGAAAAAACTAAATGACTACCTGCAGTATTTTTACAAGCAATTTCAAGGGCAGCCAACTTTGTATATAGTTTATGCTTGCTCTGCAGAGAAAGGCATTGTCAAAAAGATAAACACTTTAGCAGAACTCACCTTCAGAGGCAGACATGCAAACATCAGTGTTTGAATTCTCACTCAAAAATATAATGCTGTACTAAAAGAATTTTGAGTGCAACTAAAGTTTATCTGTTTGTTTTACTGAAAGGATCATGATAGCTTTGAAGACTGCCTCAGATAGAACGATGTTATACCAAACAAGCACGAATGAGATGAAGTAAAAAACAAGAAAAACAAAACAAAAAAAAAAAACCAACAAACAAACAAACAAACCAACCTTAAATCAACTAAGCACATGAAGCTTATCTTAAAGACAGATCAGCCAACTGGGCATGGATTGATAAATTAATTTAATCTTTTGTTTAGGTCATAAAAAATGACGGACAGACAAGTTGATATTACAGACTGCTTCAGAGACGTTCAGCCCTTATAACAGATAAGAACACCTTCCAAGCAATAAAACCTAAAATAGCAGTACCAGAGGTGATATACATGACTTATAATGTGACTTTTGAATTTATTGATGGGCACCCATTTGTAGAGTACATAACTATTGATCTAAAGACACATATCTTTAAAGTTGATGATAACTGGTTTGAGACAGTGTGTGAACACATACACAAACAACTATGCAAACTGAATATTTTTTGTAGGTGTTACAGTTAATAAAATGGTATTACACATACAGTAATATATATATTTTTAAAAAATATTTTGTCAGACAATAAAAAATGTCTGACAACACCCAAAATTTTCAAAACTTATTTCACACAACTAACTTTCCTATATCTAATGTTCACAATGTTTATGAATCAATAGAGACATCTTTTTACACAATACAAGATAATCTCCTTGGTGGTAGCGTAAAGATTCAGGTTGTTGCTAAAATAGAATTTAACTAGGTAGATAACGAAGTGTTAGTATCATTTATCTCAATGCGAAAACATGCAGTTAATGCAAGAAGGTAACTGGAGAATGTGTTTAGAAATAAAATGTTGCCTGTCTTCCAGGAAGCAATTGATAGAGCAAAATGAAGGGGTCTGGTTGGCATGACGGGTATGTACATGAACTAGAACTAAGGCAGTCAAGAGAGAGTAATAATGAGAGATTTGAAACTTTATTAACATGACTGAGTTAACCCCTTTAATTATTACCTTTTGAACCCTCATCAACCATGTTCCCCACACAGAATAAATACTGTCGGAATTTACCCCTAAAACATTATTGTTTAAACAGTCACCATTTTATGTACCTCCCCACATAGTAATACCAACAGGGGGTTAACACCTGAGTTAATTAATCTATCGATGATGTAAATGTGTGTACACACTAAAATAAGTATTTAATATGTTTAATTATAGTTTTAAAAATTATTATTTTTATTATAAAATGAACCAAGATGAATTACTTCTTCTAAACGATATCAGCGCTGTAGAAAACAAAGATTTAGACTCTAAAAAACAGTGGCTTCTCTCTGTAGTTGTTTCAGGCAAATCCAAAGCTTATCTGGGAAAACAATACATGACAGAAGATATAGAATCCCTCATGGCTGAGGAGTTAATTAAACTACATTCTAAATATGAAAATCACATTGCTTCACTAATGACTCGTGATTTAATTCGATCTCTTGTCTGTTTATATACAAAAGCAGTGAGTCACTTTCTACCTGTAGACCCCTCTTGGCTTGACTTCGCGAACGAAGATTCTATAGGGCTTGCCCACGTCATCTGCAGGCATTTTCGTGGCTGCGGAGGCCAATCCGGGACAGGCAGGTTCGACCGCAGTGGCTGCAGGGGAAGGTCTGGTCAGGGTTCTGAGTTACGACAACTCTGTTTTTTCTTCTAAGCCGCTTGTCCTTAAGGTTAGCTCTGCGAGAGTCCTCAAAGGAGACGGCTGCCTTGTGAATGGTGGAGCGCCAGGTGTCACGGTCCGCAGCAAGCGAAGACCACTGGCGGTGGTCGATTTGGCAGGCACTAAGCGACTTCTTGAGACCGTCTTTGTATCTCTTCTTTGGTGCCCCTCTGTCTCGGTGTCCAGTGGCGAGCTCGCCGAACAGAGTGATCTTGGGTAGGCGATGATCCTCCATCCTGGAGACGTGCCCCGCCCAGCGAAGCTGTGTCCGCAGCAGCAAAGCCTCGATGCTCACAGTTTCCGCCTGTTCAAGGACCTCGACGTTGGTGACATAGTCACTCCAGTGAATGCTGAGGATGGTACGCAGGCAGCGCTGGTGAAAGCGTTCGAGGAGTCGTAGTTGGCTGCGGTAGAGGGCCCAGGACTCGGAACCGTACAGCAGGGTGGTGAGGACGACAGCTCTGTACACGCTGATCTTGGTGCCTTTTTTCAGCTGTTGATTGTGCCACACCCGCTTGAATAGTCGCCCGAAAGCACTGTTCGCTTTTGCCAGCCTGTTGTCCAGCTCCTTGTCCAGCTTGGCGTCTGACGTGATGATGCAGCCAATGTAGGTAAACTGGTGTACAGACTTCAGTTCGGACTCGCCGATGGTGATGTGGGGAGGGCGATGCTCTTCCTTGGGTGCCGGCTGATGAAGGACCTCTGTCTTTTTCAGACTGACCTCAAGTCCAAAGAGCTGGGCAGCATCTGCGAAGCAGGACGTAATGCGCTGCAAGGCTCTCTCTGTGTGTGCAACGAGGGCAGCGTCATCAGCGAAGAGCAGCTCACGAATCAGTTGGTCTAGGGTTTTCGTGTGGGCCTGCAGTCGTCTGAGGTTGAACAGGCTGCCATCGAGACGATACCTGATGTACACTGCGTCGTCATCGTCGAGGTCCACTGTGGCCTGCTTCAACATCATACTGAAGAAGATGGTGAAGAGGGTCGGTGCCAGCACGCAGCCTTGCTTCACGCCGTTGCGAATGGGGAATGGTTCTGAGAGGTCACTGTTTAGTCTGACCTGGCCTTGCTGGTCCTCGTGGAGCTGGACGATCATGTTGAGGAACTTTGGGGGACAACCTAGTCGCTCCAGGATCTGCCACATACCTTGCCTGCTCACAGTGTCAAACGCTTTTGTTAGGTCGACAAACGTTACGTACAGCCCTTTGTTCTGCTCGCGGCACTTCTCCTGAAGCTGTCTCAGCACAAAGACCATGTCGGTGGTACTCCTGTTGGCTCTGAAGCCACACTGACCCTCTGGGAGGTGGTCTTCAGCGATGGCAGGTACCAGCCGATTCAGGAGCAACCTTGCGAGAATTTTCCCGGCAATGGACAGCAGGGTAATTCCACGATAATTAGAGCAGGCAGACTTCTCTCCTTTGTTCTTGTACAGGGTGATGATGACTGCATCACGGAGATCCTTTGGTAGTGTTCCTTTTTCCCAGCAGCAGAGAAAGAGGTCGTGGAGCTTGTTGTGCAGTGCTGGGCCTCCATGTTTCCAGATCTCTGGCGGGATTCCGTCAATGCCTGCTGCTTTGCCACTCTTGAGCTGGTGGATGGCTGTGAGGGTCTCTTCGGCGGTGGGCGGTTCGTCCAATTCAACCTTTAGTGGAAGGTGTGGGATTTGGAGGATGACTGTTTCTTGAACAGTGCGTTCAGCGCCGAAGAGGTCCTGAAAGTATTCCGACCAGCGGTTCAAGATGGAGGTATTATCTGTGAGGAGTGCCTGTCCATCAGCGCTTCGCAGGGGACTTTGTACCAGGTGCCTAGGGCCATACACTGCTTTCAGTGCTTCGTAGAAGCCCCTGTAGTCACCGTTGTCAGCGCAGAGCTGGGTCCTCTGTGCGAGTCTGGACCACCACTCGTTCTGGAGCTCTCTAAGCTTGAGCTGGAGACTGCTGCAGATGAGGCGGAAGGCAGACTTCTTCACAGGGCAGGAAGGCTGGGCTAGGTGGGCCTGGTGGGCGGCTCTTTTTTTTGCTAGAAGTTCCTGGATCTCTACGTCGTTTTCGTCAAACCAGTCTTTGTTCCTCTTTCTAGCAAAGCCCAAGACTTCCACAGAGGATTTTACAATAGCAGTTTTCAGTTGTTCCCAGAGTGTTTCAGGAGAGGAGTCTGCTGGATCAACTGTGTCTTTGAGCATGCGCTGTAAATCGGCCTAAAGGGCAGCTTTCTTGTCGTCACGCTGAAGGCTGGCAACATCAAGCTTTTTCTTGGGAGGGCCGCCTTTCTTGGGTTTCAGCTTGAGGCGGAGCCTGAGTTTGCAGCGAACAAGGCGGTGGTCAGTGTGGCACTCTGTGCTGGGCATCACTCTGGTGAGGAGGACGTCACTGCGGTCCCTCTGACGCACTAGGACATAGTCGATAAGGTGCCAGTGCTTGGAGCGAGGATGCATCCAGGTGGTCTTTCGACTGTCCTTTTGCTGGAAAGTGGTGTTGGTGATGACAAGTTGCTGCTCTGCACAGAGCTCCAACAGTAGGCGACCATTGTCATTGCAGTTCCCAACGCCATGCTTGCCGAGGACTCCTTTCCAGGCTTCAGAGTCTTGGCCCACTCTGGCGTTGAAGTCGCCAAGGATGATGACTTTGTCGTCTGCAGGGGTGCTCTGCAGGAGGCTGCGCAGGTCAGAGTAGAACTTGTCTTTTTCTGCAGGCTCTGCCAGGAGGGTTGGGGAGTACACACTGAGAAGGGTGACATGTTGCTGGTGTCTCAGTGGGAGGCGCATGGACATGATGCGGTCGGAGTGACCCGTTGGTAGGTTTTCCAACTTAGTCGCAATGGGGGTCTTCACCATGAAGCCCACGCCTGAGAGCCGTCTTTCTGATGCAGGCCTGCCTGACCAGTAGAGGGTGTAGCCAGCGCCAAGTTCTTGGAGGCTGCCTTCCTCCGGGAGGCGTACTTCGCTGAGCGCGGCGATGTCGATGTTTAACCTCCGCAATTCATGGGCAATGAGGGCGGAGCGACGTTCAGGGCGTCCGCTGTCTGCTGTGTCGAGCATGGTTCGGATGTTCCAGCATGCTACGTTGAGTCCGGTCGTGGTCGTCATGAAAGTGGATCCATTGTTTTTTCTTGTTTTCTGACCGCATGAGAAGATGCCCGTTGACCGCGGCTAGCCAACTGGGGTTACGAGGGGATGAGCTTTGGTTAGGCCACCTTTTCTAGGCCCCTCTCCGTGTGGAGCAAGCAGTGCTGTACCTAGAGAAGGCTGCTTGGTCGTTCAGGGTGTGCCGAGTGACGTTGTCATCCCCAGGTCAACATCAGGCGACCAATATCCTGAACCGCCTGCATGCAGGTTTGAGACTGCGGCTTCCAGTGACATCTTTCACCTGCCGTTTTGCCCCTTGCCCATCGCTACAGGACGTGGAAAGTTCAGTGTCATAGTCCTTGGGCGTTTCCTAAAGCCTGCGCGGTGGAGCTTTTTGGTGGAGTGCAGTGTGCGCAGTACTGGCCCCACCCTTTAAACCCTTGGTTCGTTTGCCATGGCCTAGCAAGCTGGGACGATGGCATCGAGGTCCTCGGGTCGTAGGTTTTATATCAGACTGTCCTTGTCTTAGTCTCTGGCTCAAAAGCCTTCCCCGGAGACACGGGGGCTTTGATGTCAGGGGTTTCCTCCCTTAGCCTTTCCGCAGCCAAGCGGCCAGGCCTGCAAGGCAGCAGGGGACTCGTGGGGGCCGGGGTCGTCTATGTCCCGTGCAGATGTGAACATCTGCCCACTGCCCAGACGGTGACACCAGAGGAGAAAAATCCAATGCCGGAACCCGGTATCGAACCTCGCACCTTTGGCATTGGAGGCAGACGCCTTAACCACTGCGCCACTTCCACTGACAGTCTATCACACGACCTTGAAAGCAACCCTATTGTTTCAAGTTCAATTGGCAAATTAGCATGTGTCATGTTTTACAAGTTTGGCAATTACATTGCTCCTGTTGTAATTTTGCTTGTTACTGGGAGCCATATTGATTTTTTGAAAATAAATTTTCTAGAAAAAGAAAAGGATGGACTGAATGGACCAAATGGACGAGACCCAGACGACTCCACAACAGAACCCTGTTTTGATGCAGGTTTAAACGATCACTAAACCAAAAAGTCCAGGAAGGGTAGAGGCTGGAAAAAAAAGTAGCCGATTGGAACAGACAACAAAAAAAAAAAAATTACAGCTTCATGCATTAACAGAAAAGGCTCATGTAACTGACCCACCGTCAGGACCGTCAACAACACCAGTGTCACTACCATCAGGACCATCAGAACCAACACAATCACACCCTCATCAAAGTGTAAGATAAACAACTGAGTCTAAAACTGAAACAACAAAATATATAGTTTCCAGATTTGTTGTTGGATTTGGTTACCAATTACACCAAAAATACAAACCACAGACTCGAGCAGTGTCCCCAAAATCAGACACTCCAAAAACAAAACCAGAAGTCGCCACATTACCAGTATCATCCAAAGCTGTTGACCTATTTGTTATGCAATAAATACATTTTTATTTTAAATTTTATTGCATTAGAAAATGAGCAAAACAAAAAACTTAATGAACCTTGTCTATCACTCTGCTGTAATAAGCGGGCTAGCTGTTGCTTACTCTATGTTAGGAAAAAGTCTACTCAAAATGAAATCGGCAGACCTGAGTAGATTAGACTTCGAAGACAGTGCTAAGCTAGTTGTATTTTTCACAGCGTCGATTACAACAAAAGACTTTCTCAACAAGCAAGGAATTATTCCTGAAAATGTTTCTATGTAAATAAAAATATGGCAAACTATAGCTATTATGATTGGAGGGTTAGTTAGTTATTTTGGTTTAACGCTGAGCAGGCGACTAAGGCCATCTCACGGCAGGAATTATGATTGGAGGGGCCATGGCCAACGCTCTGGCTTTTAGTGGATCAAACTATGTCTTTTAAAAGTGTGTAGAGAAGAATCTGCAGAAGAAATGAGATGTCACAATGAAGCATCAGAAAAACTCGCACAAGCCCAGCAAGATTATGAGAAGCAATGAATAGAAAAACTTGATTTTATCGATGAAAAACTCAGACTAGAAGGTCACGCGCAGCAGACATTTTCTAATGTCAATGACGCAATCAGAGTATACTATCTTGTCGCGGGTGAAGACATGTCTACCCCACAGCCGAAACATAGCGATTACTATCAACCAAGCACACAACAAAGAAACGGGGAGATAATCTTTGTTCTAGTAGGCATGACATTTGTATATTTCACAGGAGTTTATATTGCTAGAAGAAATGACCGGTGTTGAAAATAAACTATCGAAAATATATTACTCCCCAATTGGTTATTGGAAAGGACAAGCCACGATTCCGAAATTACACGCGGCCATGGGCAGTGATGTAACACTTAATCAAATAAAACAATGGTTACAGAGACAAGCAATTTGGCAGGTTTATCTCCCTGCACCAAGAAAAATAACAAGACCTCAGTTTGAAAATGCGACATCAAATGACATCCATCCTGTTCTTACCGCATGATACAATAAGAAAGAAATGATACAAGTATGCACTAACTGTTGTCAACATTAATTCAAGGTACAAAGACGTCGAACCCATAACTGACAAGAATGCTAGTACGGTTGCGACAGCGTTATCAAGTATCTATAAAAGAGGCCCTTTAAAATTTCCCAGACTTGTGCAAGTCAATGATGGATCTGAATTTAAGGGCGCCGTTAATCAGTTATTTGCAAAGCATGGTGTACTGGTTAGACTCCGGATACCAGTTGTGCACAGATCACAGGCAATTGTTGAGAATTTTAACAAACAGTTATCAGAAAGACTTTTCAGCTACCAGTATTCTAAGGAACTCATGCATGACGCACGTAACACTGAGTGGGTAAAAAGATTACCATCTGTGATAAAAGCAATGAATAACGAAGGCCATGTAAGACCTGCTGATGCCATTAAATTAAAAACAATACCCCCAGCGTCAGGGCCAGAGACTGCGCTAAAAACGTCACCGCTGGCGCCTGACACAAGTTTATTTACAAAACAGGTAAGATATCTATATCAACCTGGAGAATCAGAAAACGACGCGAGGCGCAGGGCAACCGACCCCATTTGGTCTACGTGTATTCACAATATAAAAAAAAAGTTCAATCGGGTATTATTATCTATATGAGCCTGTGCCACAGAGGGCATTTGTCAGAGAAGAATTACAGATTATTCCCCCAGACACTGTTACTCACTTTTGACCAATTCGTCAATCAGTTCGTCAATCAGTTCATCACAAATACCTTCAGATAACTTGAGTCTGTAATGTCCAGGTGCATAAGCCTTTTCCTTACTGTGAAATACACGTTTTGTGTCCCCAACTGCCAGTGACTTCTTATTTGTTTGGATCATTTCAAGACTATGTTTGTTTGATCTCAGTGACTTGTTTGGATAGTCAGGCATCAGTTCTTCATCTAATACTTGCTTGTAATGTTCATGATGGATATCTTTATTTCGAGGGTTGACTGCCGAAACGTAGTATATCACTTTTTTTTTTGAGATTTTGACTTTTTGGTATCATCAGACTCAGGAAACGATGCTCTTTTGTCTGATCTATTTCTTTTTTTAAAAAATTCATTAGTTTTTAAAATATTGATTAGAACCGAAAACATGTTCAGGCAAACATAGAGAATCAATCACCTCCGAAACATAGTTGCTGAAGATACGGCTATAAGGTCTTATTATCTCACGAATCTTTGCAGAAAAAGTGACTGCCGAAACCAAGTATCTGGAGTTCAGCTGTGTTTGCTGTCAGCTTGTTTAGTTGATTAAGAGTGCAGGGAAAGCGTATCTCAAAATACGACCTGCAGTATATCTGTTAATTCCAACGCCCGACCCCGCTGAAATCTGGTATATGTTAGTACTCAAACCAAGGGGAATCACAGCGCTGGACAGACAACAGTTAGATCCCCTGCCCCCGCCTATCAGGCACCCAATCGCCAGCCCACAGAGAAATACGCAGGTATAGAATAAGACAATCATTTCCATTCCTAAAAAGAATGGATCAGGTCTCTTATATAACCCATGTCTTTCTCCGGAAATTAGGAAGTAGGCAGGAGAAACATACATACACAAACATGAAGGTGCGCTACTATATGTGGTCGGGTAAATACCCTGATTTCCCACAGTAGATGCACAGAACATTACACAACAATGTAACGATACAAAATTTTTGCCTCGAGTTATACATGATACTCACAAACCAGATAGGTGAGGCTAGCGCTGGCAGAATTGTCAGTACTCAAACCAAGGGGAATCACAGCGCTGGACATGATTGTCTTATTCTATACCTGCGTATTTCTCTGTGGGCTGGCGATTGGGTGCCTGATAGGCGGGGGCAGGGGATCTAACTGTTGTCTGTCCAGCGCTGTGATTCCCCTTGGTTTGAGTACTGACAATTCTGCCAGCGCTAGCCTCACCTATCTGGTTTGGTATATGTTAGCTGCTGCCTTTCTGCTGTCAACACTGTTGATAACAGCGACAGGAAACCGGCGCCCGCATCTCATGGCACTGGTACCGTTATCATGATGTCAGTTTATAAGGATACTAACAAGCTACAAATCCTTTTTGTTCCACATCCTACCAAGAGTGTGGGAAGTTTTATCCGAAAGACCCCAGTTTTCATGCTACTCCTTGCAAGTGCAGCATTACCGGGCAGTGGAGTATCTTGGATCGGACAGTCAGTGGCCTCACAGTGTTCTTGCAGGTAACATAATTTCTGTCATCTATACTATTTTTAGAGTGCAGTATTCAGTACAAATAATATATCGTCACCATTGACTGTTAAATTAGGACGTTTACTGGTAAAATACTCATTGCAGTTTACTGATGATTATCATTAAATTATTTTAGAGGCAGGTCCGTGTAAAATGATAATTAATGTAGTCTTTTTAAGTTCCCCCCACCCTCAGCCCGGCACAATGCTATTACATGTAATTTACTACTGTACCTGCTCCATAGTCATGTACAAATTGCACACCTTTACAGAATGGACAGCCAACCAAGCAATGATGCTGATGGCAATGTGTACCTAAATCTGGCCAGTTCCTTTACGGCAGATGACCAGGAGGATGGCCAGGAGGTCTCGAATGCCACTGTCAATTCTGAGCAACTTCGAGTATGGTCAGTTTTGTGGCTCACAGTGTACTGAGACTTGTCGAACAGATATAAATTACGGGTTCTTGTTCACAATTTACTGTTATCAACGATTCCCTTTAGTTTGTCTTGAACTCTATCTGTATCACTATCATTATGTGAAGCCTAGCTACTGAATTGATGTGCGTGTGTACCAACATACTTCTTCATTATCACCTTTGCACAGCACCCCCAAACCACAAACACCAAGAAAACGAGGCAAGTTTAAGACACCGCCCCCTCCCCCCAAAAAGCAAGCAAACAAATAAACAAAAACCCCAGCTGTTTATGAAGAAATTAGCCGTGCCAGACACCTGGAAGAAAAATTCAAGCAAGGCTTTGCAGGTGCAGGGAAAGGAGTTTTTTTTTTTAACCCAGACGCGGAAAGAAAGCGGGTTCTCAAAAAGTTTTTTCTTGAAACTGTCAGTCTCAGAAAGTTTTCTGGACCACGCCATGCGAAACAGCCAACATCATGTACTACTGTGTGACACACAGCTTGCGTTGTGAAAATCGTCCTATAAACAAAACATTTGTCAGTGCATCAAAGACTTTACTACAATTAAATATACGTTAATCGTCATTGTGGAAATTGTGAGGTTCATAATAATAATAATAATAATAATAATACATAGTTTTTATATAGCGCCCTTCCCCACGAACAGCAAGCTCCGAGCGCTTTACAGCACATAAAAAATAAAAAATAAAAATTAAAAAGGAGAAAAAATTAGAACGCACTCACTCTTTAAATAAACATCTGCTCGCACCATGTAGGCGCATTCCTAACACGAAACACACACACACACACACACACACGCACACGCACACGCACACACACACACACACACACACAGCCTATCTACATGGGGAAACAACCAACATTTCCAGGCAGCACATCCAGACTAAGCTAATCTTGATATGCTACCTGGAAAAGATGGGTCTTCAAATTTGTTTTGAAGGTCAACAGGGTAAGGGAAAGACGGACATACTCGTGAACAATTTGACAGCATTACCAGTGTGTGCCGAAAGCTGTCTTATTGTGACGGTGCGAAAATGGCCGACAACTTGATGAAGTGTTATTTTCTCCATTGGAATAATATTTTTGTAAATGAAGCAGTCAGTCGCTAACACCGGATTTAAAGGTACAGCTGTAAAATAGTTTGCTATCCTCTCTGTCTGTCTCTCCAGAATATCTATGGAAACTTTTTACTAAATCTGACCTGGACTATTTCACATCCAGAAGAAATTTTATGATGCCACGTCCCAGAAATGACATATTTAAAACTAGCCATGCATTTTCCGGTGGCTCATTATGGAACACCTTGCCATCGAGCATAACGCACTGCAGGTCGCTCTCTTTGTGTATAGAAATCCTCTTTAAGCACCAATCATTAAGTCCAGCATAAACTCTTCAGGGTTGTTTTTCCCCCTCATGATCCCCTAATTCTGAACATTTTATCTATCCACCATGTGTAAACTATTCTATTGCCGTGCATTTTAATATATATGCAAGCCAGTCAACATGATTGTACGAGTGTGTGTGTGAAACTACATTTTATATCTCAATGTACTGTTTGACTATCTTGTATAGAGTAAAAAGTCAAGTCCGAAAAATGGCCCATGTCCCAAGTACTTTATCCGTTGGCGAATAAAGTTTCATTTCATCTCTCTCTCTCTTCTCTCTCTCTCTCTCTCTCTCTCTCTCTCTCTCTCTCTCTCTCTCTCTCTCTCTCTCTCTCTCTCTCTCTCTCTGTCTGTGCATGCATGTGTACGTGACAAGGCATGATTAAAACATACATTTGATTATGTTTTGTTAATATATTGTGAGAGTTGCATGGTTGCCACATAACGTGATTTCCCACAATAATTGTCTTCAACGTACTGGAAGTATAGAGACTCTACCAATTAAAAATAAGTCAAATCAGTGTGCTATGAGTATGTATAATGTGTCTAAATAAATGCTTCCCTAATGCATCATCACCAAATACATCAAATAGTAAAACAGAATTCGCGAATGACAGGCTGGAGAATTACCTGCGGAATAGTGTTAGTTTAAAATAAAACATTTCTAGAGACGCTTTCTGTCTACTTTGTTTACGGCAGATGCCAAGTAGTACAAGCTACATGAATCTGGCTGCCCGCTTCCTCTCTGAAACTGCTGGTTTTCTAATACAGTGAGGGAGCCATGTGAAGATACGTGGTTTCGGCAGTCAACACTTTGCAGGATCTGCCAGCAAAAGGTTGTTGTATGTTGAGATACAGTGTTTCGGCAGTCAACACTTCTCAGGATCTGTCATCAAAAGGTTGTCGTATGTTGAGGTACAGTGTTTCGGCTGCCATTATTTATCGCCTTTCCGATTGCCAGACATATAGTATCTTCACTCGTGTTACTTTTTCTTTTATAATCCAGACCAGAATTTAGATATAGCCATAATACCATGGATATACATAATAAAATAGGCTGCCCAATAACATTGTAAAATTTTGAGGGGCATCTTAAATTCTTGCATTGTACAGAATGGTTCAAAGTAGGTCCAAAATTTCAAAAGCGTCTCCTGCAAAACTAGGGAAAAGCAAGATACTGCTATTCGGCAGTCAACCCTCGATTTTTTATCGCTGTTTTTTATATTCCTTTTGCTTTTGACTGACTTTCTTTTGGTGCAGTATAGAATACATTTTTGATCTCAGTCCAACGTACTCGACTATTGGCACACCATTTAGTTCATCTTTAAATTTCCCAGGCACTTTCTTGTTTTGTGTGCTATACAATGGGTGGTTGTTAGGGTAGTCAGACATGTCATACATGTGTAGTTCTGTTTTCATGTCTTCATAAAAGTCTTCAGTAGGCACATCAATGATCATAGAGTCAGTGTCAGTGTTTAACAGACGACACTCAGGATACTTCGGTTTGAAATAATCATAGTAAAATTTAAGCGTTCATAATTTTGACAACTCAAGAATTGCCATACCAATGAATACTGGCTTGTCCAGTTTAACAATCTTTTTTTTGAGTGACACTACATACAATGATGTACCCTGTGTACTGCAGCTTACCTGTAAGTTTAATTGCACCCGATTCAGTTGTGACCAATCTCACATCTTTGCGGTGATGAGGATGTTCCATCGTCTTGCCATAAAAGTCATTGTTCATAAGCTTAAAGAAGTCTTTGTCAAATGCAGTGTTGCCATCTCTTGCATGCAATGTTGTTTTCTTCATTATGTAATCTTTCATAAAAGCACTCTGATCAAATTGAATGCCTCTGTGAACTTTCTTTAGTACTAACCCATGTCTGATGTAAAACTGCAACAAGTGATAGTGGCAAGAGTAATTGAATTTGTCATTCAAATTTGGCACAAGTTTATAGTGTCTTCTTTTTTCCCAGTCATATTCATTTTCTCAACAGCTAATGGATAATCATTGTGGTAATCATGTAGATGGTGTGGGTACTCTAGGTCGACTTCAAAGATCCAACCCTTTGCATCGTTCCGGGCATGATTCATAATATAGTTTGTTAACTGTGTTATGTCATGCTGTGACAAATCATACAGACAAAAGTTTTTCAAGGGCAATAACTCACACATCGCCCAGCCATACGAATTGTTAGCGTCCACGTACGTAATGAATGACCTTGACCTTGAGGGGTCAAAACCCTGGCCTTGGTCGTCAAGATATTTGTTGTTGGCTTTGGCATAATTGTTTGTCGCTATACATATAGCTCCCCTCAATGCACCTTCCACCATTTCACCCATCGTACGATCAGACAACAGGTCTATAGATATCTTACTGGGTTTCAAAAATGCATCCCATGTCATGCCAGGACTAGTTATGTAACATGCTGGGTTAAGACTGTAGTGTAACAAACCCTTTTCACGGTAACTTTCAAATACGTCTGCTAGCAAACAAACGTTAGCTTTTAAGTACTGGTCATGGTAGTCACCAATCGTCTGGCACCCTAATTTACCCCATGCATCGAGAGCGTGTTGGTATTCAGCGTCAGGAATACCTTTACCATTAAGTGTAGAATAAAATGCCTCTTTTGGTGGTAGTCTCCTTTCTTCAAACACAACCCAGTGATCAATGTACTCGTAAGGATACACACCTTTCTTGATTAAGTCTGGCTCAAAATATTTACTTGTTATTGGAAACGATGTCAGTCCTTCTGCCAGACTAGCAAGACCTAAAGACAAATGTTGCATGGAGTCATAAAATGCTAATTTGTTGTCCAGCCTAAAAGTCAAGTACTTCTCAGTTGTCTGCGCAATACAACTAATGTTTTTGTAAGATTCATCAATAGCACGCATGATAATGTGTGAATCATACCTCTTTAGATTGTGAAAAAAGATTGGCAGTTTGTATGTCTTAGGATCTATTTTTAATAACAAGTTACAATTGTTATGTGCAGTACCTCTGTAACGTCCAGTTATGTGATCATGGTCACGAACTTTATCACCTCCCAGAAGTTGTTCACAAATCCAACACGTCTCTGCTCTATCAAAATTTAGTTTGTCTTCTTCTGTCATCACCAAAGGCATCTGACATGTTGTGAGATAATGTACTACCTGAATATACAGTTGTCTCATTTCTGTTAAAAACAGACATGCTGCATTTTCACCCCCGTAGATAACGGGTTCTGAATGCTTACCGTCTGACCTAACAAGAATGTATCCAAAAGAACACACCACTTGGTCACTCAACTTTACAGTCTTTGGTAATGATTCTGGCACAGGACCGTCATCGGAACAACCAGTGATTCAAAATCAGCATACACTACAAACGGCAGCTTTTGTTGATTCCCATAGTTCTTGAAATAGACCTGACTACCAGGATCTGGATACTTAAGTACTGTTTGAATGTCATCAGCTGACCTACAGTGTTGGACATGTTTGTGCGCTATTTTAATAGAAGAAAATCTTTGTAAACATCTCTTACACACTTTCTGTTTGCAATTGTGTTTTGTTGTATGCCCATGAATTAGACGTGACATATTCCTGATAATTGTGTAGTGAAAGTTATTGTCATTGCCTATTAACATGTCAACATGTTTATCTTCTGGCTGTCTGTAGGTTGGGGCAAGTGGTGATACTCTAATGGGTTGTAACTTGTCAACAGACTCATTATCCCACACATACACATTCACAGATATACCAGGATCTAGTTTTTCAAACAAGTCTTTGTCTTCTATTTTAACAGGGAAATCTATACCACTGAAGTTGACTTCATTTACAAATTTGGTGTAGTTAGATACGCGATCAGGTCTTGTTTTTACAAAGTGTAGTTTAGCAAGCACACACCACATAAAACAATGGTGGTCTTTGTTCTGAATATTGACGACAGCCTTTTTGTTTGCAACCTCTGTTGGCAGTGGCAACCATGATTTACCTAATATAGGATGATACCTTAACTGCTTCAATTGTAGTTCATGTACACGGCCTTCATGCCAACCAGACCCCTTCATTCTTGCACTGTCAATTGCTTTGAGGAAGTCTTTCTCTAAACACGTTCTCCAATTCTCTTCTTGTGTTAACTGTGCAATTATTCAAAATGATTGTTCAGAGGTTGTATACTGTATGAAATTAAATGAGTGTTCAAAGGATGTATGTGTTTAATTTTATGATTGGTTTTGTGAAGCATTACTTTTGGATCAGAAGAAAAACAAATTTTCTAATGTCTGTTGCCTGTGTAGCTCCTAACCCCCCCCCCCCCCCCCCCTTTGCATATATGGTGATCGTGGAAAACATTCTAACCATGGAGGAGGTTGGGGTGGGTGGGTGGGGTGGTGGTTGATACCGGTGATACAGTGAAATAATAAAATGAGCCCTTTGTGCCAATGCATTAGTTTATTTGTCACCTACCATGCATATTTCTCTTATAAAATTGCATAAAACAGGCATGTTATACAAACTTAATGCTAATGTGTAATTGATGCAAAAATGAATAGTGTTATATATATATATATATATATATATATATATATATATATATATATATATATAATATATATATATATATATATATATATATATATATATTCATTACTTATAACAAAGGCGTCGCCCAAGCCAAAAAATGCACTCAATCAGAGTAGCTCCAAGGGACATAATTTTTCAATAAATTCTGAGAATGCTGTACTAATGCCATGGAAATCCAGGCTGGTAAGCTTGCATTGTGTCATCAGGACATCAGCTGTCCTTTTGTGACTGCATCGCTTATTAGATCTTTTGAGCCTTCCACTGAACACCTACTACATAAAGTAATAGGGACTACCCCCAGGCGCCCCGCAACCCGCTGGAGAATATCCAGTCCTCCCCCCGAGAGGGGAGGCTAGTGCATGAATATTCCCAAACAGATCTTGGACCTGCTGGATAGATTTAAGATTTTGCCGCCTACGACCGGTTTCGACCCAAGGTGGGTCTCATCAGGTAGGCATACGGCGTAACCTGAAATTGCAAACACAACGCATATACTAGAAGCCGCCTCCAGAATTTGACTGGTAGCAACCACTAGGCCAGCGTGGATTGCATCCCTAAAGCTTTATGGGGTGTTGCAGTGGAAGAAGACTGACTAATTTTGAAAAGGCAACACCTAGGCAATTTTGTGGTACAATTATTCATTACTTATAACAAAGGCGTCGCCCAAGCCAAAAAATGCACTCAATCAGAGTAGCTCCAAGGGACATAATTTTTCAATAAATTCTGAGAATGCTGTGCTAATGCCATGGAAATCCAGGCTGGTAAGCTTGCATTGTGTCATCAGGACATCAGCTGTCCTTTTGTGACTGCATCGCTTATTAGATCTTTTGAGCCTTCCACTGAACACCTACTACATAAAGTAATAGGGACTACCCCCAGGCGCCCTGCAACCCGCTGGAGAATATCCAGTCCTCCCCCACAAAATTGCCTAGGTGTTGCCTTTTCAAAATTAGTCAGTCTTCTTCCAATGCAACACCCCATAAAGCTTTAGGGATGCAATCCACGCTGGCCTAGTGGTTGCTACCAGTCAAATTCTGGAGGCGGCTTCTAGTATATGCGTTGTGTTTGCAATTTCAGGTTACGCCGTACCTGATGAGACCCACCTTGGGTCGAAACCGGTCGTAGGCGGCAAAATCTTAAATCTATCCAGCAGGTCCAAGATCTGTTTGGGAATATTCATGCACTAGCCTCCCCTCTCGGGGGGAGGACTGGATATTCTCCAGCGGGTTGCGGGGCGCCTGGGGGTAGTCCCTATTACTTTATGTAGTAGGTGTTCAGTGGAAGGCTCAAAAGATCTAATAAGCGATGCAGTCACAAAAGGACAGCTGATGTCCTGATGACACAATGCAAGCTTACCAGCCTGGATTTCCATGGCATTAGCACAGCATTCTCAGAATTTATTGAAAAATTATGTCCCTTGGAGCTACTCTGATTGAGTGCATTTTTTGGCTTGGGCGACGCCTTTGTTATAAGTAATGAATAATTGTACCACAAAATTGCCTAGGTGTTGCCTTTTCAAAATTAGTCAGTCTTCTTCCACTGCAACACCCCATAAAGCTTTAGGGATGCAATCCACGCTGGCCTAGTGGTTGCTACCAGTCAAATTCTGGAGGCGGCTTCTAGTATATGCGTTGTGTTTGCAATTTCAGGTTACGCCGTATGCCTACCTGATGAGACCCACCTTGGGTCGAAACCGGTCGTAGGCGGCAAAATCTTAAATCTATCCAGCAGGTCCAAGATCTGTTTGGGAATATTCATGCACTAGCCTCCCCTCTCGGGGGGAGGACTGGATATTCTCCAGCGGGTTGCGGGGAGCCTGGGGGTAGTCCCTATTACTTTATGTAGTAGGTGTTCAGTGGAAGGCTCAAAAGATCTAATAAGCGATGCAGTCACAAAAGGACAGCTGATGTCCTGATGACACAATGCAAGCTTACCAGCCTGGATTTCCATGGCATTAGCACAGCATTCTCAGAATTTATTGAAAAATTATATATATATATATATATATATATATATATATATATATATATATATATATATATATATATATATATATATATATATATATATATATATATATATATATATATATATAGTTAATTTGCGTTATACCTAATGAACGTTGTATACAGTCGACGACGCTTTTCTACGAACCAAAATTATGTTCATAACACACAACATTCTTCTAACATAAGATTAAAATATAAAATTTCATGTTGAAACAGACAAAAAGAACTGACAGAATTTTTTGGGACAAAAGCACATCAGAACTTACTGATACCTAAAATGAATCTCTCAAATGCCGGGGTAAGACAGACAGTCGGACAGACAGTAATACACGGAACTTTCCCGGTGTCATCTGTAACCAATAACCAACAAATTCACTGCATGTGGCTGAAATTTATCCTGTTTTCCATCTTTCGGCCATACTAGTAAAGTCAGACACACCTTCTTTCCAAACACATTGGTATTACAGAGATGAGTACACTTCTTATTTCTATACGATCAGTAATGATCAACAAAGAAAGAAGAAAAATACACGTAACACAGACCGACCGACACACACACACACACACAATTTTTTTAATTACGACCACGTTCGACAGGCCCGAATTTTGAGGTGTGCAATCGACAACAAAACATGATCAGTAGGTGCCGGTGTGAATATGTCGCTGTGTGTTCATAAAGACCATATATATTTGATTTGACTTATCTGAGTCTGGAAACACATTCAACTTACCCCTAAGTTCGAATTAACGGAGGCGTTTTCAGTTAAATATTAGTCATAGAAAGAGCGGCTTTGGCCACGGAGAAAAAAAATGGTTTGTCTTATCTGAGTCTGGAAAACGAGAAACTATCCGAAGTTTAATTAACCCAAACTGGACCGTTTTAGAAATACATTGTAAAATTAGTCCTATAAGAGCAGAGGAAATATTTGGTTCAACCTAAGCATTCAGTTCTTTGACATAGGTGTATGGAACTTTATTATTATTATTATTATTATTATTATTATTATTATTATTATTATTATTATTATTATTATTATTATTATTATTTAAATTCAACTTTTCCGACTTTTGAGCTGAGAAACATGTTTGACTTATCCTAAGTTCGACTTAAGCGAGTTCGAGTTATCCATTGTAAAATTAGTCATAGAAAGGACAGCTTTGGCCGGGGAAAACAATTTTGGTTCAACTTAACTTTTTCGACTTATCTGTTTTCGACTTAAGTATGGGACTGTATAAGGAAAGTAACTCAAGGTAAGGACTCCTTAAGGTGCCTTAAGTATGAAAAGGTGAATGCCAAGCGTGTAAAACACAGAAAAAAACCAAACGAAGAAAGAAACATGCTTAGAAAATAATATTAACAGGGGTCAGTGTTATACAATGTTCCTAATTGACGCAAAGCACCAGCACGTCAGTGTTATACATGTGTTTGAACTGACTCAATGCTCCCCCTCTCTGATCTGATTTAGGAAGACGGTCTTTCTATTTTTGTTATGATGTCTGCAAACGTATTGTGGAAAAGGTGGGAAAATGCATGCAAACTCATCTAGAAGAGGTTTTGTGGGCATGCGTCATCCCATCTTGTTCTTCTTCAGAATGGCCTGCCCACAGAGCGTATAACTAACGTGAAGCACCGTCTGTCTGACTGTGTTTGTCGGTGTGTGCCATTGCCGTGCGGATCGGGGGAGTAGGGTGAGTTAAAGTGGAGAGAGATGAAACAGAAGGATAAGCTTAAAAACAGGAACAACTCTGAATGTTTCCAAAAGAAAAACGCACGTGAGCTCAAAACAATACGGTAGACTTTGGGACTTCAGGGCGTCGGTCTGATAATCATCTTCAGCAAACTACAATACCACGACGAAACCCTCGAGAGTAACCCAACACAGACGGTTCAATGCCATTGTCGTGCAGTCCCAGAGGGTTAAATGCTTAACTGGATAAAAACAGAAGCTTAGGTCAAGGGTCACAAGAGGTTAGCAAATGTGCATAAAATGCCAATTTTTGATAGATTTGTAGTTATTATAAACAGTTTTGCAAACTTTTCAATCACATTTAGCATAAGGTAGATGATGATAATACCTTCCTATATAATACTAATTTAGTCGACTCATCGCAAGGTCAAGGGTCACGGGGTTTGACAGATGTGTGAAAACTGATCAAATTTTGTGAAAAACATGGATTTTGCTGGTGCAGAAGCCATCCCTTTGCTTATTGTCGCAAAGGTCACACATGCAGATCGGTCATACACGTTTGCCTTTCTTGTTTAACCTATTTCTGGACCACCCCACCACCCAACCCCCATGACACTTCACCTTTGCGAGGGGACAAATAAATTAATATGCATAGAAAGATATTACCATCATGTATCTCTGTACCTAGTTTGAACTTGAAAATAGAATTTGAGAAGAAACAATTCGTGTCAAAATATGGCAATTTTGACCCCTTTCGGGACAGCGGTGGGTGGGGTGGGGGATGAGTGGGGGTGGGGTGGGGTGGGCCTTGAACCTGACCATAGAAAGGTCTTATCATCAGCTGCCTTAGAGGTAAATTTGACTAAGAAGCGAACATTTGCCAACCTTCTGTCACCCTTGAGCTTCCCGAGGGGTCATCCTAATTAGTACCCATAGAAAGGTCTTACCATCAGCTATCTCTGTACCAAGACTGACGTTGAAAATAGTATTTGAGAACAATTTGTGTCAAAATATGGCAATTTTGGCCCATTTTTAGACCCCTCTAACCTTGACCTTTGAGAGAGGTCGCTTTAAATTGGTATGTTAAGTAAGGTTTTGCCACAAAGTACCCTTGGGCCAAGTTTGAAGTCTGACTCTTTAATAGTCTCCGAGAAATTGCCAACGTTAAAGTTTGCCACACACGACGGCCAATGGACCAAAGACGCCGGACGCTGGACAGACGCCGGATGGCCCATTACATAGACTCACCTTTTTTGCTATCGCACGAGAGCCAAAAATTGTTTAGAAAAAACAATTAACATTATATTTTCGTGATTGTTCCTGCTGTGTGTACAAGCAGTATGAGTTCAGCTATGCTAACATTTTGTCGTCTATTGCTGCAGGATGGAAAACTCAACTGTGAAGGATACATCAGCAGTATGAGGATAGTGTCGATGATGGGCAAGACAACCATGGCTCCAATGCATGACTACATTGACTTCGTGAAAGAGTCACAGATCAGTCACGAATTTGACTCGGACGACATTAAGGTCTTTTTTTTTTTTTCTCGCTCTTTAAGTCTAACATGAGTTTTCTGATAAGAGTTTTCTGATAAGTTAAATTTTTCAAATGTATACACTTTTTACAAACCTGGAAAGGCGCTGGCTTACAGTTATGTTCCCGAGGATCAAGCATCTCAACACAGTCAGAAAACTGTCTGCAACAGATACTGCTGACAGTATGTGTACGGGTCCTTTGTGTACTATCTTATAAATAGAATGCCAAATGTCGAAATTCATCGTTTGGAGGTTGTTTTGTTTTTGAAACCGTACCCGAGTCGCGGATTATCGTCTGCATCGGCCTCGTTTTGAATTAATGTGCATATTTACGAGCCTACGTCACAAGGCAGAACCCGGATGACTATCACAATACTGCAGGTCACGAGGTGTCAGTGTACAGGTGTACTGATGTTCTCCAGCATCCTTTTGACGTAATTTATCACTAGAAAGTAGAATAATCGTCCGTACTCGCTATGCTGTCAAAATCACAATGCGGGTTCCGCGCGATCTGCTGTTATTGTACTAGTAACGATCGTGCGTAGTGCACCGAAGGCGTGCGTGTGGCGCTCGCAATGCGAGTCCACCACGGTGCCTAGTTTGACCTTTGATCCTTTACCCCTCTGAAACACGCACCGTCTTTCGTCAGATACCAGATACCAAATCGGAACTTTGGTATCTGTACCCACTTTCTGCACTGCAATCAACTTCACATCTCACACACATCGAGGTCTACGTAAAGCATCATTGGGAATAACAAATGCACCCTCACAGCAGAAAACTACCTCTCTGAATCGAGTGAAGAGCACAGACAAAACAAAACAAAAAAAAAAAAAAAAAAAAAAAAAAAAGAGAGAGAGAGAGAAAAGAACAAAGAATGTTACGACCAGCGATGTGCATCTTTGACACACACTGTAGTTTTTAGATCTCTGCAGCACACGTGATAACTAGCTCATTGTAACATCATAACTGTATGATGTGTGTCTTATGCCTGTGTGTAATGTTCTCTATCTCTGCTTCCTCGGTTTTCTACATACCCTGCGGGCAGTTTGACAGCAGATACACTTTAGTAGTAGGATAATGGAAGAGCATTCTCTTCTAGTATCATAAACAGTTCTTCCAGTCAGTGTGACTAGGAGCGCGCTAATGATTAATTGCCACCGATGGCTTATCTTGCACTCGAGTAAGTTTCACCCGACCGCTCTGCAACTAAAAGTGTGTTCTGCACAGCCGTGTAGATGAAGTATTATGCTGATAGCATAACAGTAACATTAACAGTGGGATGGATGGGTCATGTTTGGCGTTTGTTTGCATCATTAAAAGTCTGGACAGCAGTTGGGTAAAAACTGTTTTTAAAACGACTCGTGCGTGTTCCGATCACTCTATAACGGCACCCTGATGGCAACATCTCAAACAACTCGTGGGCTGGGTGGGAATCATCTCGGAGGATGGATATAGCCTTTTTTTTTAGCATTCTTTCGTGGAAGAGGGACTCTAACGAGGGCAAATCGATGCCTATGATTTTCGATGCAGTTTTTACTACTCTGTTTAATTTAGATCGCTCTTTCTGTGTGGTACTGCCAAACCAAACGGTCAGGGAGAATAGTTAGTTAGTTAGTTATTTGGGTTTAACGCCGAGCAGGCGACTAAGGCCATCTCACGGCGGGGTCAGGGAGAAGGTCAAAATACTTTCAATAACTGCTACCGAGAAGTTGGTCAAAATTTGTCTGCTGACGCCAAACGTTTCAAGACGTCTGAGAAAATACAGTCGTTGCTGTGATTTTGTCACTAAAGAATCAACGTTTTTCTCCCATTTAAGATCGTATGAGATGTGGGTGCCGAGAAACCTGAGACAATCAACAGTTTCAACATGGCTACCATGAATAGTGAGGGGAACAATGTCACTTTTGATTTTCCTCAAATCCATGACCATTTCTTTCGTTTTAGGTCAAGGTTATTGTCAGAACACCAGCCAACAAGTTCATCTACTCTCTTAGTAGTGCACGGCCTTTTTATTTGTGTATGTGTGTTTCTCCTGCCTACTTCCTAAGTTCCAGAAAAAGACATGGGTTATAGGCTTGACCTGATGCACCCTTTTAGGGATGTAGATGATCGTCTTGTTCTATACCTGCGTATTTTTCTGTAGGGCTGGCGATTGGGTGCCTGATAGGCGGGGGCAGGGGATCTAACTGTTTTTCCAGCGCTGAGTAATCCCCCTTGGTATGTGTACAGTTCTACCAGCGCTAGCCTCACCTATCTGGTTGGTGAGTATTGTACTTGATAGTGACTCTGACTGTGAGGAAGAAACGCCTCAGGCGTCAACCGTCTTGCCTCGCTTCCTCATTGTGCATATCAAAGTGAAAGAAACGCCTGTCTGCAAGCTGCATCCTTTCCTGGTGGGGGTGATGGTAGAGTGCCGTACACTACAACGGGCTACTGAGGCTCTCTTCCAGCGGAGGTCACATCCCACAAAACGATGAACTCTTCTAGAGGCGTGATAAAAAAATCAAGCATTGGCAGAACTGTCGGAAGATGAACATGTACGGAACCTTAAGTCGCAGGGGGGCGACTTACGTCAGGCGCTTCGCTTCCAAGCGAGCTGGTAGGGAGATCCGTCTCCCTACCATCATCCTGACGTTTGACACCCCCACCCCTCCTACTACCATCTGGGGAGGTTATTACTCCTTGAAAGTAAAGAAGTACGTCCCTCTCCCCCTCCGGTGCTTTAAGTGCCAAAAGTATGGCCATGGGCAGAATACATGCCGCCAGGCAAAGGCCTCATGCGCCCGTTGCACTAAGCCCGGACACTCTGTTGAGTCCTGCACAGCCAACCCCCTGTGTGTGAATTGCCTCGGGGCGCATATGGCTTCGGATAAGAAATGCCCTCGTTGGATATCCGAGTGCAAGATTCAGCAGGTGCATGTGGAGAAGGGGCTGTCCTTTGCAGACGCAACCCCCCCCCCCCCCCCCCCAAAAAAAAAAAAAAAAAAAAAAAAAAATGGTTAAAGGCCCTGGTGCAGTTGAGGCTGCCTCAATCAGTAGTAGCACCTCTGTCTTTACCGTCAGTGCTGCGGTGGCAGGCAATCGCCCCACCAAAGACCTCCTGTCAAACCCCAACTTCTTGGTTGGGGGCGGAGCCTCGGCTCCTCTCACCCCTGGAGAGTAACCCTCCCCCAGTGGTGACGAGAAACCGGGGAACGCAGAAGGAAAACACTACCGTTCCGGTAGCACCGCCTTCTGCTGCCCCTAAGCCTCAGCCTGTCAGTCTGTCTATTACAAAGGCTTCTGGCTGTGGTGAGCCTTCTAAGGCCGCTAACTCTAGCGGCAGGAGCGCTGCCCACACCCAGTAGTCCAAGAAAGCTACGGGGCCACTGTGCGCATTGGTGGAGCAGATGGAGGGAGTGGAAGTTGTCATAACTGGTGCTGCTGCAGCTCCACTCACCTCATCTCCGAAGAACAAGAGAAGGCCCGGGAGCCGCCCCCCCCCCCCCTTTCTGTTTCTTCGAATCCTTCCAAAGCAATGGAAAAGGGGGGGGGGGGGAAGTCGCTCTTCTCCCCCAACATAAGAACTAGTCGTGTACTCTCTGCTTCAGTGGAATTGTCGTGGTTTTCACGGTTACTTTGAGTAATTATGTCTTTTAGTCAAGTCCTATAACCCTTCAGTAATATCTCTTCAGAATCCTTACCTGAAGACTTCTGACCCTGTGCCTTTAAAGGTTTTAACTGTATCCATAAAGGCTCTGCTTTGGAGAGGCGCTCGGGTGGAGTGGCTCTTCTCATTAGTAGCCAAATTTTATGTAGCCCCGTTAGCATCGACAGCTGTCTTCAGTCTGTCGCAGCTCGGGTTACTTTAGAGAAGACCATAACCATATGCAGTGTTTACATGCCACCATCCCTGCGGGTATGTAGTAATGCAATTTTTAAGTTAGTAGATCAGCTGCCCCCTCCTTTTATTCTCATGGGAGATTTTAACGGTCACGCTCACCTGTGAGGTAGTGACCACTATGATGGCAGAGGTCAGATGTTAGAAGATTTTTTTTCTCTCAACTTAACTTATGTGTCTTTAACAATGGCTCACCTACCTACTCTAACCCAGGTGCAGGATCTAGTTCTGTTCTAGACCTCACTGTGTGTGATCCTTCTCTCATGCTGTACATTGACTGGAAGGTTCACGACGACCTATGTGGTAGTGACCACTTCCCAGTAGTCCTGTCATCGGTCAGCTGTGACGAGGATCACTGGGGCGCATGAATTTCAAGAAAGCTAACTAGCCTCTGTTTGCCTCCCTCTGTCAGTCTCGAATTACAGATGAGGTGGTCATGTCAGCTGAAGAACCTGTTTCTTGTTATACTTCTATTTTGTTGGACGTAGCAGATGTATCATAGTGGTCAATAGCTTCAAGTACTTGGGAGCCACCCTATCCAAAGACGGTAGTTGCATAGCAGAGATCCGTATCAGGATAGGTACAGCAACATCCGCAATGGCCAGGCTGGACAGGATATGGCGAAGTAACTCCATCAGCTTCACCATCAAGTACAGGCTTTACAAGTCCCTCATAGTGTCTATTCTACTCTACGGCTGTGAGACTTGGACACTGCTTGCAGACTCAGAAAAGAAAATCCAGGCCTTTGAGAACAAGTGCCTGAGGAAGTTGCTCCGCATCTCGTACCGCGAGCACAAGACCAACGAATATGTACGGAGCATCGTCACTTCCCTGGTGGGCCCACATGAACCCCTTCTGGCAACCGTGAAACGGCGCAAGCTTGCTTGGTTTGGCCACGTGACCCGACACAACACCTTGTCCAAGACTATCCTCCAAGGCACTCTCGAAGGAAGTCGTCGGCGAGGTCGTCAGAGAAAGAGTTGGGTCGCAAACATAAAAGAATGGACCGAACTCGAGATGTCAGACTTGCTTGCCACCGCCCAAAATAGAACTCAGTGGAGAGCACTGTCTGTTGCTGCTGCCTTTCAGTCCCCCCAACGCCCAGTTCGGGCAAGGGACTGATGATGATGATGATGATGAGCAGATGAAACCATCCCTAATACTTCCACATCAGTCCCTCGAAAGCCGAGAGTACCATGGTTTAACGAGGGAGTGCTGCAAGGCCCCCAAAATGCGCAAATCTGCTCAGCGATATGCTTTTCGTAATCCGTCGCAAGCGAATATTTTAACCTTTAAGACAGAGGGCGAAAGCCCATTACATTTTTTAACGTGAACGCCGTGCTACCTGGAGACGTTTCGTCTCATCTTTATCTTTATCTTCTCGCACTCCGTCCCAGAAAGTCTGGAAGAATGTTCAAAGAATTAGGGCAAGGGTGGTTCGGCTTCTGTCGGCCATCATAGAGATGGTGCCAGTTTGGTCACAGATATAAAGTCTGTGGCCAGTTTGCTTGCCTGCACCATTGTCCATAAGTCTTCAACAGAGCATTATTCGCCCTTCTTCCAGAGAGAGAAGGAGAAGCGATAGTCTTGTATTTGTGATTTTAAATCGGATAACTCCGAAGACTATAATACCCCTTTTACATTATCAGAGTTGCAGCAAGCTCTGCACAAATGTAATGACGCTGCTGCTGACTAGATACCATCCACTATCAGGTCCTAACGCATCTGCCTGAGAAGTCACTCGTCGTACTTCTCAAGGCCTTTAACAATATCTGGAGAACTGGCCATTTTCCGCCATCTTGGAACCAGGCTATGGTTGTGCCGATCGCCAAGCCGGGTAAGGATCCTTCCGACCCGGGCAAGTACTGGCCAATCACTTTGACATCATGTTTGTGTAAAACTATGGAACGCCTGGTCAATGCCCGCCTGGTGTGGCATCTTGAGTCACAGGGTCTCATCACAGACCTCATGTGCGGTTTCTGGCACTTCCGTAGTACAACTGATCATCTAGTCCACTTTGAGTCGTTCATTCGAGATGCTTTGTCAACAAACAGCATGTCTATGCAATTTTCTTCAATCTTGAGAAGGCATATGACACTACTTGGAAGTATGGTATAATGTCTGACTTGTTGGACATGGGTTTTGAAGGGCACCTGCCCGTTTTTATTCAAAATCGTTTTGTCTAATCGGTCGTCCATGTAGTCTCCACCTTCTCCGACTCATTTGAACAGGAGATGGGTGTCCCGCAGGTCAGCATTTTATCTCCTGTTTTATTTAGCATTAATATTAATAACATTGTAAAAGCCGTCAAGGATGATTCTGGATGCTCTTTGTTTGTGGACGACTTTGCTTTGTGTGCACGAGGTCGAGGACTTGTGTCCCTTGAGAGGCGCTTGAACAAGACTCACAAACAGAGTTATGAACTTTTCTAAATGTTAATTTTAATTCTTCAGTAAATACATAAGGATTAATAAATTCAAACTTTATGTCCCAATCAATTGTGGGAGCAGGAACAGCGGCTGCTGCAGGAGCAACTACCCACTTATTACCAACATATTTTAAGATGTAATGCACATTATTTACAGAACTATACTAATGTATAGGTATGGTAACATTACGAAGATGCTTAAGTTTAGGATAACTTCTTTGCACGTCATTTGTCACGTCGTCAATTACTTTTTGTTTGTACATTCAAGTAGAATCAAGTTCAAAGCCATACACTTCTCACACTCCTCCTTCTTTATCAAAACCATGCACATCAGCTAAATCTTTCAACTCCATTACTGGACATGCAATTGGTATTATTCTTGGTTTCAGACCACTACACATTTTATTCAACACAAAAGAAAATTTATTTAATTTCTAAGACAACACAAAAATCATACATCAGAACTGGTTTGCCACCCTGATTAGTTACAGATAAACCACAGTGATCCAAAGAAACTGGCACCCAATTTTTTAAATTTCAAATTAGGAAATCTAACCACTACGCTTTCACAATAGCTGATTGTGCATTGCTTAACGTCCCGACAGCAACAAGACTTTCTCAGGACGTGCCTGTACTGCTTGTGAAAAAAACCTAAACAGAATATTGAATGTATTTTGCCAGCCGGTCCAATACGTTAAATAAACCTACGACATAGGGCCTAAATAAAGCTAAGACCATTTAGCAACACACATCCAATATCAAGAGGCAGCGCAGACAGTAGGGAGAGTTTATAAAAGGAAAATACAGGTGAATGGAGCAAGGGTAGACAGAAACACATGCCCAGAATAGAGGGCAAACCCCACCCTGTGGGGCTGACCAGGGTGACCCTGGGAACTAAAAGTAAGACCCAGGTGAGGGGCTTTCACAATAGGGAGCTTTTCCAGCTGGTAAACATCTTAACAAAGCTGAAGGCATACCATTGTGCAGATTTTCAGTTGTGTTTAAATCTTTTAAATAAAGATTTAGTATTTTATGTACTGCCAAATTGACAGGATAACTTCCAGTTATTGTATCTTAATTTGGCTTCAACGCCACTGTCCAACCTCCAGAATTAATACCACCCAATGCCCATGCCCAATACCCATCTGAACTAGTTACAAAATCACCTATTAAACCAAGTAAAGATGCAAGTTTATTTGAAATTGTAGGCATAGTTCTCGAAAATGTTAATGTAATTATTAAGTTAGCTGGATTTAAAGTTGCTTCAATTTTTAATTTACTTTGAAACCAGTTAGCTAAAGTACAAAAGTCATACTACCCAGTGCATATCAGTGCCCGAACCACCAGTGACTCTACAACTTGCATGATAACCTGTATCATCTGTTACATTAAACCACTTTACAGTGTAGAACATTACATGGATAGCTACAACCTATTACCATCTCGAATATCACTGGTTTACTTGTTTCAAGGTGAATGGACCAAGGGTAGACAGAAACACATGCCCCAGAAAACCCTCTAGGTAGTAAACATTTTTTTCCCCCGCTGCTCCAAGTTTTTTTTTCCTTTTTTGTCGACCTCACGCAGCTCATCCCCATCAACCCCAGCATGCTCATCCTGGCCCGCTGGTTGTTCCAGCCAGACTCCCGGTCCTGCTGCTATATATGTCAGGTAGTTTCTGGAGGAAACTCCGCACTGCTGCCGAGTCACTTCGGTGGTGTTCAGTGTGACCTTCAGGTGACCACACCTACTATTTCCCCTACTTACGACATTGTTAGCTAGTCGCGGAGTTGACGAGTGGGAGCTCCCCCCAGAGGTGGTGAGTTAACCACTACGTCCTTCCACACACAGCAGCAGGTCTGGCCGAAGACAAATGTGCACTTAGGGCTCATGGAGGACTGAGCTGAGGTCACCATGAGATGCAGACTTGAGGGATCAGAAACCTGGAACAGCATGTTTCATTTTTGCATGATGATGAGGATGATGATATGATGTTGCCATGATGGTCCATGTGGTTAGGTACTGCATGACAGGGTCGCATTCCACACTTCCCTTCATAAATATCCTGGTGTTAACCAGGCCCGGGAACTGTGGACACCTGCGGTGCCAGCCGTGTAATCATTCACACCTCACATCATAACCCAGGTAGCACCCCCAAAGTCGCACCCATGAAGTGGGTGAGTCTTGGCTGCATGACATCAGCCTTCTCATTGGGTCCTTAGCACACCCGCTCTGGGTAGGAGCCGACCCAGGTAGGAAAAATCCCGCTTGACTCAGCTGGGATTCAAACCCGGATCTACTGGCCGCCAGTCCGACGCGCTAACCACTGTGTTACAGAGGCCGGTTGGTAATAACATTTTTATAAACACATAATAAAAAGCATAATGGAATTTAAATCACAAACAAACGTGTGGGTCAAATGGTTGTTGTGATGCGTCTAGTGTGGTAGTGTAGCGTCTGTGCTTGTCGCTCTCGCTTTCAGCTCCCACCGCTGGCTAGCAGTTTTGCGAAAAGGGGAGCAGAACATGTCAGTCTCTCCCTGCCAGTACACAGCCTCTCCAACAACAAGCCTCATGTAGTGCCTCCTCGTGGTGACTCATGGTAACCGAGCACCTTACGGACTCGGGCTGAACTACAGAGGACTCGGAGGAGATCTGGCCCCCAGACATGCGGCATGCAGGCCCATCGATGTGTGGACAAGCCCTGATGCCCATGAACCAGATCCCCAGCTATGGGTAAATAGCCCCACTGCCTTGTGGGTGCCTTGGGAGAGGCAAAGGCTAGGGGAGTAAACCCTATACAAATCCGGGCAGGGATGCTCGATAGCCTTGGTTGGCAGATCTCCTTCGAGAAGGAAAACTCCGAGGAAAAACCTGAGTAGATGGGACCCATAAGCCTTGGTCGGCAATCCATCTAGGAGAAGGATACTCCAAAACTAAACCATCTTGTGCTCCCAGGAAAGGCCTTTTGACCAGGAGCTAAGGGTGAGGTAACCCCGACAGAAACCCCGAGTGCTGAAGACTGGGCTGCACAGCGCACTCTAATAAACCACAGTACCATGCATATACAGCCATATGACACTTGGAGATGGATTCAAGAGGAATGGTGCTCGCCCTGTGGAGTCTCACCAGGCAGGTGCAGTACCGGGCTCTGCGCCTCTTCAGAGCCCACCCCCAGCGACTGGAGGACCTTCCCGACTGTCTCGAGGAGCCAGGGGACTGGGAAGTAGAGCGACTGGCCAGCGAAAAAACAAGACCAGAGACAAAGAAAAAGCCAATGTGAACATCATGCACTGGAATGCCGAAGGGGTTACCAACAAGAAAACAGAACTAGAGCACTTTCTGCATGAAAACAGCATAAACATCTGCTGTATACAAGAGACACACCTGCAAGAAGGGAAACCCTTTAAGGTCAGAGGATATCAGGTCTTCCGAAGTGATCGCCAAGGGAGGAAGAAAGGGGGGGGGGGGGGGGGTTATGATCCTAGTTAGAAACAACCTGAATGCCAGCGAAACCAGGAGATTCATGGAAGAGGCAGAATACATCCAGGTCAAGGTAACCACCAGTGACAGCACCCTTGACCTTGTCAACTACTACTGCCCTAATGATAAGTTGCTGTCCCTCGACACTATCCAGGTCCCGGACAGTGGATTCCTCATCACTGGTGACTTCAACAGCCAGTCCCAGAGTTGGGGATATGACACACTGGACAAGAGAGGAGAAGACATTGAGGAGTGGCAAGATGAAAACCACCTGATACTTGCCAATGACCCTGAGGACCAACCTACCTTCTACTCTCGCCGCTGGCACACCACCACTACACCGGACCTGGCGCTTTGCACTGAAGATGTTCATAAGTGCCTCAGCAGAACAGTAGGACCACAGCTAGGAGGAAGTGACCACCGCCCTATCCTCCTAACCCTAAAAGGATGCACAGCAGCTAACTCGCCACACCGGCCAAGATGGAAATACGGAAAGGCAGACTGGCGCTTGTTCAGTATCCGAACAAATGAGCTAATGCAAGACCTCGCTGTGTCTGGAAGGAACATCAACAATGTGGTCAGAGAGTTTAATGACATTATCAGTAAGGCAGCCAAGGAATCCATACCTCGAGGGGTCCGGAAAAACTACACCCCATACTGGACCGCAGATCTTCAGAAAGCACATGACAACCTCACTAGGGCCAGAGAAGACGCTGAAACCAACCCCAGCCAAGAAAACAACATCAAGCTACAACACAGTAAGGCCCAGTATCTGAAGATGAAGTTGGAGTGCACAAGAAGAAGTTGGAGAGAGAAGACTGCAAGACTAAACATGGACAGGGACACCACGAAGTTGTGGAGACTGACCAAGGCGTTGAACGATGAGGGCACCAGGGAACAGAAGATCACCTTGGAAGAAGAAGGGAAAGCACTGACTGGTAGGAAAGCTGCAAACATGTTTGCACAGATCTATGCGAAAGAAAGTGACATCACTGTCCCACGAATGCTTGCGAAAGAAATCAGACAGGAAGAAAGAGAGAGAACAAGAGATGTGAACATCCATGATGCAATGAAGAAGGACATCACCCTTCCAGAACTGAAGATGGCCATCAAACAGCTGAAGAAGAAAAAATCTCCAGGTCCAGACAGCATCTCAAACGAGATGTTACAACACCTTGGCAACACTGCCTTAATGAAGCTACTGGACATCTTTAACCACAGCTGGAGAGGAGGACAGGTACCCCAGTGCTGGAAGGAAGCCAGGATGATCCCAATTTTGAAGAAAGGGAAGAATAAGTCCAAAGCCCTGAGTTATCGCCCCATCAGCCTGACAAGTTGTGTGTGCAAGACCATGGAGCGCATCATCAACAAGCGCCTGCAGTGGTACCTGGACTCTGAGAGCATTATCGTGCCAGAGCAAGCTGGCTTCAGAAGCTACAAGAGTACAGAAGACCAGACAACACACCTTGCACAGGTCATAGAAGATGCCTTTCAAGATCAGAAGGTGACATTAGCTGCCTTCATTGACCTACAGAAGGCTTTCGACAAGGTGTGGAAGGATGGTCTCCTTGTGAAACTCCTTCGCAGTGGCATCCAGGGGAATATGTACCGGTGGACCAAGTCATACCTGCACAATCGCAGAGCCCGTGTGACAGTGGATGGGTACTGTGACCAAAAAGTGCTGTTGCGTCAGGGGGTGCCACAGGGGGGAGTCCTGTCACCGACACTGTTCATACTTTTCATCAACGACCTTGTGCCAGAGCTACCAAAAGGAGTACACGCAGCCCTGTACGCAGACGACCTGGTACTCTGGTGCACAGAAGAGTTTGCAACAACTGCTACATACAGGATGCAGCTAGCCCTGGACAGGCTGACAGACTGGACCAACAACTGGTGTGTGACCATCAACACAGAAAAATCATCAGCCACACTCTTCTCTCTCTCCAACAAGGCAAAGGCTGGCAACCTAACACTGGGCAACACCCCGCTGCGGTATGAAGACCAACAGACATACCTGGGAGTCACCCTTGACAAGAGGCTGACGTGGAAGCCGCACATTTGGAATGCAGAAGCGAAAGCTAGAAGAAAGCTGAACATCATGAGAAAACTGGCTGGAACACAATGGGGAGCCAATGAAAAGATCCTCAAAAATGTATATCAAGGCACAGTGAGACCACACCTTGAGTACGGATCTAATGCATGGTTGACGGCAGCCCAGTCACACCAGCAGACCATTGACAGAGTTCAGAACCAGGCACTGCGTATCATCACCGGCGCAATGAGATCCACACCAATTGAAAAGATGGAAGAGACAACGGGCATCCCACCCCTGCGCATGAGAAGAGATTGCAAAGCCTTGATACAGTCCACAAAGGTCAAGTCTTCCAAAGACCATCCTATGAACGCTAGGATGAAACAACCAACCTCAGGGAGACTGAAAAGATCAAGCTTTGTGAAGGAGACGAGAGCACTGCAGAGAAAACACCAGGCAAAGCTGCCTGCGCAGGTAGAGGCTCTGAATCCTGCTAGCGACCTTCCACCTTGGGAAAGTAAGCCAGAAAACATCACCATCTCTTCCACGGTACCCTACATCACCACCAGAGATGAGCACAGCACTGTGAGCAAGAAAGCCCTGACACTGGCCATGCTCGAAGAAAAGTATCCCCAGGAAGCATGGATACGGGCATACACCGATGGATCAGCCACAGATGCAGTTCAGGATGGAGGGGCTGGGGTGTACATTCAGTACCCAAACGGAAAATGGCAGGCAGAGGCAGTACCAACAGGGCTTCACTGCACAAATTACAGAGCTGAGGTGGAAGCCCTAGTCCGCTGAGGTGGAAGCCCTAGTCCGCGCAGCTAACACCCTTAGTGGCACTGCAGACCCTGATGCCCAGATTGTCTTCCTTACTGATGCCATGTCTGTCCTTGAGGCAGCAACAGCAAGCAAACTGCCACGTCTACAAGAGGCACTGCAAAACATCAAGTGCACCAGACTGGTGCTGCAGTGGATCTCTTCACACTGTGGCATCTTCGGCAATGAAGAAGCTGACAGAATGGCAAAAGTGGGCGCAGAGAAAGAACAAGATGAAAATGGAGTCAGCTTCACAGAGATGAAGACCATCATTAAGTCTGTGTACAGACCACCACAACGGCCCCTAGACAGTTACCATCAGCTGTCCAGACAAGAGCAGGTGACCATCTTTCGTCTGAGGACCGGGCACAACCGACTCAATTTCCACCTGCACTGACGCTTCCACATCGTGCCATCTCCCCTGTGCCCTTGTGGAGAAGGAGAGCAGACCGCAGAGCACATCCTCCAGGACTGTGGGAACCACCAGCCGCTGAGGGAGGAGATATGGCCGAAGCCCGCCACTCTACAAGAGAAACTGTACGGGCCTGTGGAGGCGCTACAGAAGACCACAGATTTCATTTTGAGAGCCAAACTCCAAGTGTGACGGCGTTCGAGAAGAAGAAGAACAAACAAACGTTAGTGCAAAACCGTTTCAATTTAACATGGATGTCAAGTACAATGTCGCACCTACTTATGACTAGAAATTAATTCAACTAAATCAACTGCTCGACATAGCTGTGTCACAAGGAGATTTCTTTCAAGTAAAAGTTCCAAATCCTTTTGATCATTACCTAAACCCGCCAATTACAGATTATTTAACTGCAAGAAAGTGGGTCTCAAGTCCATTACAGATGTTCCAAAACCAGCTTAACTTTGCTATACTATGTTCAACTGTGGCTGTGGTGTTTGTTTTTACAGACCACTTGAATCACTCAAACAAACTAATTAGGTCTGTGTATTGATTCCACACGTGTTACCAGCTTAGAAGAATACTGTCAGAACTCCATGTTTCACTGAATCCAGTTTACACCTGTTTAATAACTCTATGGATATGAAAGCGTTGGAACGCATCTGTAATGAATTTATTATTAGCACCAAGTATGACTTCACAAAAGCTTGATGATCACCATGGCATAGGAACATTGTATTATGCTCTCAGTCACAGACAGTACCCCCAAGATTACTATCCAGGTCACACTTCATTTACACAAAAAATGAAATCTTTTTATGCTCAATAGATCAGAAACAGTCTAATGCCTGGACCACATTTGTCTTAGAACAGATGGGTTTACTCAAGCGGAAGTCGAACGCTGAATTTATCAGAACATTGTGGTATATTAGGAGCGCAAGATCAAACAAAATCAAATATCTTAAACTGAAGTGGCAAATTTGAAGCACAAAAACAGTTCTTGCACACCTGGAAGATGCTATAAACTCAGTAGTAGATCTCCCATCAAGCTTACAACACTATCAAGACGTTCTCAGGCATGCAAGATCAAAAGTTGACTTTGTAGTCGGCATTGGGTTATACATGTTACCATCCGACCTCCAACTCCAAACCGCTGTGAGATGGCCTTAGTTGCCTGCTCGGCGTTAAACCCAAATAACTAACTAACTAACTCCAACTCCAAATGGGAACAATAAAAAATTATAATAATGAAATAATTGTTGCAGGAGGTGATAAGAAATTAGGACTCAATCAAACTGTAAACTTGGGTCCAACATCAACACATTTTCAGTCACCGTCAGCACAAAGACTGCTGGTAATAACACCAGTTACAGCAGCACCAGCAACACCAGTAACACCAGAACAACCACTGGCAAACACACATGAGTCCGATAGAACTGCATTGGTAATAAGCCTTACTGGACTAGGGATATTACTTCTTTATCTGTTTCATTAAATATCCTGTGATTAATCTCCCTTCTGTCACCAAAAAGAAGCACACATGCTCCGCCATAAACCCATCTATTTTCCCTGCTGTATTTATCAACCAACTGACAACACTGCCTATTATGTCAGGTAAAGCATCCATTGCTTTTACTGCCAATTTCTTAAGCAAGTCTGATATATGCATTAGTTGTTTTTTAACCCACGTCTGTAAGTCGTTTGGGCCAGATGGCGGAGTTGGAGGCAGAGGACACTATCAAGACACCACCACTGATTACAGCCATTACTACAGTGCTGATAATAAACCCAAGAGCAGTAATTAAACTTGCAATAGTGATATCCTGCTCTCTGAAAAGTGTTCTCAAACTCTCTGCCAAAGTTGTATCTTCATGAAGTATTTTCTGAATAGTTTCTCTGTTGACTTGTGTTTTCAGCTTTTCTTTCCCAATACTAATTACTTCTACTCACGCTGATCTTTCTATCTGCAAATCCTTTAATCGTTGTTGTATTCTTTCTTTTATTTCTGTGACATAATTCTCCTCGTCTGCTTTACCTATTTTTTTTTTCCATTTCTATGTGATTATCAAGCTCACCTAGTTTGGCTACATTATTCACCAGTTCACCTCTAATTGTTTGCAGTGATTTATTCAACCCTATTCTCTCCCACATGGGTAAAGGAGGGTCATTTATTATTTTCATAGCTTCATCTGTAAATGAGGTTTCTTGTATTGCTCTGTCTGCTATTTCTGAGAACCATTTTACTTCAGTCATTTCGATTTCTTGTCCTGTCGGCAACCTTTTTTTGCACATCCCGAAGAGCACTCTCAAATTTGCTTGATACTCTACTAATGTTACCAATACCAAGGTATCGCTGCAGCCCAGTGGCACCACCGACTTCAGCTTTTATTGTACTTGAAGCTTACTAAGGTCATTTTGATGAGTCAGTTGTATTCTATCTCTGTCTGTATTTACAAATAAGTGACACTTGTTATCAAGTTCAAACTGATTAGGATCTATTACTTCTGGGCGGTCATCAACACGATCATAAAACGAGTTTAATTTGCTTTCTAAAAGTTCATGATGTAAACTAGAAGTATTCCTTATACCAACCATATCCGTTGTACTATGTCATACATATCTTCCATTTCAATATTATGGCCAAATCCTCCCCCTGCCATTGTTTTATTTAATAATTTTTTGAATTAGCATAAATAAATGTCCAATGGATCAAAGTTAGTCTCACACAGAAAACTATGTGAACCTCTAGGTGTTTTGGGTATTAGGCAATCAATTGTTATCACAAATAATCCAAGCACCATAGATCAAAACCAAATTCTTACTGTCAAATTTCGGAACCTAGACCCCAATGATGTTATTGTTCCTGGTACAGCACCTCTTGCTTTTAATATTGAACTTTCATCAGAATCTGATGAAAATAGAACACTAGTTGATAAGCTTGGTAGAGCAATTATTAAGACTATTAACGTTAAACTTGAAGGCCAAGAAGTGTTTAGTTTTGATGATGCTGATGTTTTCTACTGCTACAAAGATATGTGGCTGACTAAGGAAGAACGAGAAGACCGTGTTTACCAAGGCATACAGTCTGACAATGTTGCCAAACTTAGAATCGATGCAGGCAACAAATCTACATTATCTGCCAATGATGTTATATTAGCAGAAACATATGGAAGTAGATTTTACATTCCACTTGAATTCGAAATCCCAACAGCATATTTGCCTTATTACCAAGGAACACTGAATAACCGTCTAAGCTTTGAACTAACTTTTAATGAATACTCCAAAGTTATCAGATCGTCTGCCGGTCCAGATAACATTTCTCCACGCTTACTCAGAAACTGTGCGGACCAGCTCTCGGGCGTCTTTACTGACATTTTCAACATGTCTCTCTCTCTCTCTCAGTGCAGTGTTCCTCAGTGTTTCAAAAGGTCCACCATCATTACTGTTCCGAAAAAATCCAAAGTGTCCTCTCTAAATGACTACAGACCGGTCGCTCTGACCTCGGTTGTCATGCAGACGCTTGAGCGCCTGGTCCTCCGGTTTCTGAGAACATTTACCGACCCTCTGCTGGATTGTTTTCAATTCGCGTATCGCGAAAAACTTTCCGTGGAGGATGCGGTGTCACTTGGTTTGTTTTATGTTTTACAACACCTTGAAATCCCAAACACCTATGCCAGAATTTTATTTGTTGATTACAGTTCTGCCATTATTCCATCCAAATTGTACCAGAAGATCCAGCAAATCGGAGTTCTAGAGGCATTGTGCCTCGGGACCCTCGATTTCCTGTTGATGAGACCACAGGTCGTTAAAATTGGTGGAAATGTGTCATCCACCCTCACTTTATCCACGGGCACGCCTCAGGGGTGCGTGCTGTCCCCTATGCTGTACTCCCTGTTTACTTATGACTGTGCTTCCTGCCATGCCAGTACTAAAGTTCTGAAATTTGCAGATGACACCACAGTGGAAGGGTGCATTACAAACTCAGACGAATCCGCTTACCGTAGTCAGGTTGAGACTCTAATTAGTTGGTGTAATAACAACAACCTTGAACTGAACTCTGGCAAAACAAAAGAAATGATTGTGGACTTTAGAAAGAAACAGTCCCCTCCCCCTCCCCCTCTTGTGATCAATAGTGAAATCATTGAAACAGTCCAGAACTTTAAGTTTCTTGGCACTACCCTGTCATGTGACCTGAAGTGGGAGGAAAACACTCGCCTCATCGTCCAAAAAGCACAGCAGTGCTTGTTCTTCCTGCGACGTCTGAAAAGTTTCGGTGTCGGTGCCCACATGTTGATGCAATTCTACCGAGCTGTGATTGAGAGCATGCTCACCTTTTCGATCACGGTTTGGTATGGTTCCATCACAGCCAAAGAGAAATCAGACTGAGTAGGGTGGTCAAGAACGCGTCAAAAATCATGGGCAGAGATCTTCCTAGCCTGGACTCACTGTACCAGCAGCGTTACGTAGAGCAAGTGATTCCACCCACCCCGGCAATGAGCTTTTCCAAATTTTACCATCAGGGCGCAGGTATAGGTCCATCAGTACCAGGACCAGCAGATTCCCCAACAGTTTTTTTTCCCTCTTGCTGTTCACGCTCTCTCTGATCAACCGGACTAATTGGAGAGAGCGCGAGTGGCGAGTGAGAACGAATGTGTACAGTCAGTTTTTAACTGAATCAGATGTTACTCTCTCTCTCTCTCTCTCTCTCTCTCTCTCTCTCTCTCTCTCTCTCTCTCTCTCTCTCTCTCTCTCTCTCTCTCTGTGTGTGTGTGTGTGTGTGTGTGTGTGTGTGTGTGTGTGTGTGTGTGTGTGTGTGTGTTTAGTCTTAGTAACTCAGATCAAGACAAATTCCAATGTTTTTATTGTTTTGTACATGGAAACATATGGCAATAAACTATCTTATCTTATCTTATCTTATCTTATAATAATTATAACTCTAAGCGCGCACTCACAACTCGCGCACGCATGCGCACGCTTTAGAGAACGACTCACGTACCACAAATAGTGAAATACATTACGGCAGTCAGCTTGGGGTGGAGAGTGTGGTGATATAATGCTAGAACTGTTGAAAGAGGTGAGTTTTGAGGGCGGACTGGAAGGAGGAGAGAGAGTGTTTCTGACGGAGAGAGAGTGGGAAAGTGTTCCAGGTGGATGGACCATATACTGAGAAGGAGCGGGGGCCAAAAGTGCTGAGTTTGGCGCGGGGGATGTGGAGTCGGAGAGGGTCGGAGGCAGAGCGGAGGGAGCGGGAAGGAGTGTAGGGGTGAAGTAAGTTGGAGAGATAGGCAGGAGTGCAGTTGTTCAGGGATTTATAGCAGAGAGACAGAATCTTGTATTGGATGCGCTGTGGGATGGGAAGCCAGTGAAGGAGTTTGAGCAGGGGAGTGATGTGGTCGGATTTTTTCTTTCTGAGGACGAGGCGGGCAGCATTGTTCTGGACGCGCTGGAGAGTGAAAGTGGTGGAGTGAGGGAGGCCGGAAAGGAGAGAGTTGCAGTAGTCGATGCGGGATAGGATGAGAAAGACAGCAAGTTTGGTGGCAGCTTCGGTGGTGAGGTATTTTCTGATCTGACTGATGCGCGGAGGTGGAAGTAGCATGCCTGGGCCGTGGCGGAGACGAAGATGGTCATAGAAAGAGAGGAATCGAGGATAACGCCGAGGTATTTGGCCGAGTCAGAGAGGGAGATAGGGGTGCTGTCGAGTTGAAGGTGGAGAGAGGGAGGGAGCTGGGAAAGTTTCTGGCGAGTGCCTACCAGCATGGCTTCCGTTTTGTCGTCGTTCAGTTTAAGCTTGTTTGCTGTCATCCAGTTTTTCACGTCTTCGTAGCTGTAACGTCGGCGTTTTCGCTACTGAATTAAATTATTACATATATAAACGTTTATTCTAATGGAATGAGTGTGTGCGTGGGTTTGTTCTGATAATCAGTATAAAGGTGGGTGCACTATCTCTGTTCACTATACTCTTTCATCCACCACACACGCGCTTACGAACGAAGGACAAAGGCCACACAGTTATATCTCTTTGCCCTCTTTAACTATTAACAAGCACTCATAACATACATTAAACCACACAATTCACATCATATAAACCAATCTGCACAAATAATTAACAAGTGGCATATAAGTTATTAACAACTTCAGCGCTCACACATTCACTCGCTACCGTAGAGGTCGTTGTCTCTCTCGAGAGACGTCACTCGACTCCTCTTTATACTAGTGTCGACACAGTCAATATCACATTGACGACTTGACGGAGATTCCTGAACTGAATATTACTATTCAATGACTACTCACAGATTTAGAACATTCCTAGGCGTGAAATTACGGCGCTAGGCGACAATAGCTACACTGACGGAACACTGCATGTGGTCCTGTAGCACGAATCTGTGGCTTACTTCGCTACCGTTGCTGCTCGTAGCACCAGTGATGGTAGGACGAAGGAGAGATGAAGGCTCGATGATGTCCGCATTCCGGTCACGTACGTGATGCTCAGGACAGCTTCATCGGCCATACACCAGGGGTTTCCGCTCCGTACCGGCCCCGCTGTACACAACATTTATACACTCATAAATATTCGCTCTTATACCCAAAAGTCTGAATGTGTCCTCGACACATTATTATACTTCAGAGCGCTCTAGATCATTTCCTCTGAAAAATGTCTTCTTTATGCCACCATACTACAGTCACTATTGTCATAATTCTTATGACAATTCCTATAGCCACTTTAACACAGTGCACACAATTCCTATAGCCACTTTAACACAGTGCACACAATTCCTATAGCCACTTTAACACAGTGCACACAATTCCTATAGCCACTTTAACACAGTGCACACAATTCCTATAGCCACTTTAACACTGTACACACATTTTACGTACCTACACACAATGAATTATGAGCCAAATATTACAATCACAGCTCACCTTCAATTCGTAACATATTACTGCACATTTCATCATTAAGTATACCTAAATATATACTGAATTCTATTCCTATTTCAGTCCCACATCTTCACATATGAATGAATACAACATGACATCCTAGTTATAAACTATATCACATAATTACATGACTAAACAAGTATTGACACGAGCCATCGCATTTCCTCCAAACATGGCTCTTCTGCACTCTAATAATTCATAAAACAATACTTTCTTTTTCATCTGAATAGCGTTACAGGTCATTATAAATACCGGTAATAAAAGAATAAATACCTGTATTCAATATACAGCTATCGAATTCTCTAGCCAGAATTCTTCCTCAGAGCCCTAGCAAAAACGACTGCTCGGCTCGACTGGTGTAGCATCTCTAACTGGCAATTATTCCCAAACCCACACTGTCACTCCCACACGTGACACGTGAACATCGCTCACCTACATTACCGCACGTGAACATGGCTTATCTGTACATTCCCGCTCGTGAACATTGCTTATCTCTACATTATTCGCACGTGTACATTCGGTCCAACTGCTAATGACGTCACCATCGTCCGACCGAAATCTGCACTAAAGGCGTTCGTTACACTACCCCCCTCTCAACGAAAAAAAGAACCGACCGAGGGTCTTTTTTACAAGTTCGGAGAATAATGTTAAAATACAGTAACGACTATGAAACCTTGATCTATGGAACCGACTGATCACGATCAGCGCGTGACAACAGATCCGCGAACACATTCTGCGCACCTGGAAGTGGTTCGAGAATGAATCTAAACTCTTGTAAGGACAAGGACCAACGCATGATGCGAGAATTCTTAAAGCGACTTGTATGCAAGTACGTCAGCGGTCTGTGGTCAGTCTGGAGAATGAAATCGACCCCCCAAAGAAATTTGGAAAATGTCGAAATGGCCCAAACAATAGCCAAACATGAGAGGAATAGTGGGAAGACCACCAACATCATCATCACCTTGGACAACACCAATAGCCACTGATGGGACAGTATGCCAATCTGAAACGTCCACATGAGGAACATCACACCGAGGTTCCACAACCTCGACATCATCATCATCATCATCAGTCCCTTGCCCGAACTGGGCGTTGGGGGGACTGAAAGGCAGCAGCAACAGACAGTGCTCTCCACTGAGTTCTATTTTGGGCGGTGGCAAGCAAGTCTGGCATCTCGAGTTCGGTCCATTCTTTTATGTTTGCGACCCAACTCTTTCTCTGACGACCTCGCCGACGACTTCCTTCGAGAGTGCCTTGGAGGATAGTCTTGGACAAGGTGTTGTGTCGGGTCACGTGGCCAAACCAAGCAAGCTTGCGCCGTTTCACGGTTGCCAGAAGAGGTTCATGTGGGCCCACCAGGGAGGTGACGATGCTCCGTACATATTCGTTGGTTTTGTGCTCGCGGTACGAGATGCGGAGCAACTTCCTCAGGCACTTGTTCTCAAAGGCCTGGATTTTCTTTTCTGAGTCTGCAAGCAGTGTCCAACCTCGACATCTGGAAGCAAAAAAGGAGAAAAGGCCCAACGAGATCAATAGCGACCCTCTCGAACGGAGTCGAGATAAGAGGCACAGTCGCCAAAGGAACAGGGGAAACTTTGCCTTTTGAAACTGACGTCTGGCAAATGTCACAAGTGTGAACAAAAGTACGCACATCAGCAGAAACACCAGGCCAAAAGAATTTGGACAAAATCCGAGTCAGAGTTCTACGAACTCCACAATGACCAGCCAAAAGTTGATCATGCGCAGCAATCATGACTGAAGGACGAAGTTTCTCTGGAACAACTACCTGATGCAAAATATCCCTGGATTTCTGATACCTCCTGTACAACATATCATCTTGAAAATAGAAAGAATAAGTAGCAGAACCAACAACCTTTTCTTCACCTGAGGCAGCTAAATGGAAACAACCGTGCAGAGTAGCATCACCTTTCTGCAACTGAATGAGTTCAGCACGAGTGACCTTCAAATCATCGCACACAGTGACAAGAGGTTTGTGTGGGAGACCTTGTCTTCTAGCCTGAGCACGAGTAGTGACAGCAGCAACAGGGATCACAGCAGCAGCAACAATGGTATCTTGGGCCTGCTGGACAATCAAACCTGGAATATTACCCACAATCAAGTCAGCAACTGGATCCTCAAGAACACAACAAACCAACTCTCCAGCAAAATATGGACAAGAAACAACTATTTTAGCCTGCTGGTAAATGTTGACTTCGCCACCAAAATTCTTACAACGGACAATGCCTGGTACATACTGTTCATCAGAAACCAAACGTTTTTTAACACCACAAATGGTAGCACCTGTGTCTCGCAGAACTGAGCAAGCAGTAGAATTGACAGAACCAACTTCTAAATGCAAGTGACCAGCTGACTGATCAAAAATAGAGCAAACAACTTCCGAGTCTACAGGTACAACTGCACAACCAGAGCTCGAGTTACTCTTATCATCTGAAGGTGTGGTTTTTTTGACAACAAAGGGACAAGTTTTTCGAGTATGACCACCAATGTTGCAAACAGAGCAAGGGTTTGGACTGTTGCGAAGAGGACACTGCCTGGGACCATGACCTTTACCATCACAAAGAGGGCAATTATCAAAATTGGTGTAAAACGAACCACCTCCACGTCCACGTTTCAAAGATCCTCGAGTTTGATCAAAACGACCTTCGACCTTTTGGTTCGAAACCGAGGGTGTTTGGTCGGTCTGTCGAAAACCACCACGATTTCTCCAATAGCCGCGACCTCGATAGTTGGAGTAACCACCGCGAGAATCTGCAGAGCCAGCAACAGATTGTGACTCGTCAGCTAAATCAACTGATCCTACTGAGCCGAAAACCGTATTAGCCGATCTGCGTGCCAAGTTCTTTCCGGGACGAGCAAGACGATAACTTTCAGCGGTTTTAACCATATCATCTAATGTGACAAGTCCACGCTCGCGAATGAAAGTAGCAAGATCCTGTGACACACATTCTAGAAACTGCTCACCTAACACAAGATCCATAATTCCTTGCATGTTTCTAGTAACACCGGACAAAGCTATCCATCGATCAAACAATCTGTTTAGCTCAATACCAAAAGTTTGGAAAGGTTCGTTCGAGTCTGGTCGGATTTCACGGAACTTCTTGCGAAAACCTTCTGCAGTACACTGGAACTTCTTAAGCAAATTGTCCTTCAATGTCTGATAATCGACAGGACCATGAGCAGCAAGACTGTGGTACAAGTTCAATGCGTTACCTTCTAACAAAGCGGAAAGAAAGGTAACCCATTTGCTTTGATCCCAGCCAAGGGCTGTAGCATGAGTCTCAAAACGAAAAAGGTATGAATCAATATCATCTTGTCTTTCTTTGAAAAGAGGCAACTTGGGGTAAACAGGTCTAGCACCAAAAGAATTACTATCTCTACCCCTGATTCCATGACCAGCATCTTGTTCCTCAAGTCTACGTGCAGAATGTAACTCAAGTTCCATTTGTTTTGTTTTCTCCCTTTCCAGCTCTAACTGAACATCAGCTTGTTTATTCGCTAGCTCAACATCTGCTTTTTTCTGTTTTGTTTCTTCTTCCAATTTTTTTTCATCCCTCAATCTTTGTCTCTCAAGACGATCAAAACAATCCTGTACATATTTTCCACGTTCCTTATCAGGGATACCCAAAGTTGTAGCTTGAGCAATAAAAGATTGGAACAACTTATCATAATCGTCAGACATGGCTAAGTGCAATGTAGATCAACAAACAAAAGAAAACTTACTAAAAAATATTAAAATGTCTAAACAGGAAATCAATAAAGTACTAAAGTGTCAACAACAAAATGGCAAAATGCAATTAATCCCAACTATAAATTGGTCTAGAAACCTTATGAAACAAGTTTCTTCAAAAGTAAATTCACAGGATAATGCACAGTCTGAATTACAATGAAAACAGGAAAGTCGTAAAAGTATACAAAGCAAAGTATATATTGTATGAACTCAATATGTCTATAAGTAATGCAGTGACCAATTTTATACCAAATAGAACACACTAACTCAAAATATGCTGAAGAACGTCAGCTTTAGTTGATAGAAGCACAAGAAATGTACAGTGAAAAATGAAGTTACTAAGTGAGAAGTTTAAATCCAATTATATTCAAAGAAAAATACAATAAAATTTACGTCAAACACCTCAAACACTATAATCGCTAATATTAAATACCAAATGTACGGCGAAAGGGAAATAAACCCAATCAAATTATCAAAGTCTCAAACAAATAAACCAAGGGAACAATCTATTAACTAAACCAAATCAAAAGAAACAAGAACCAATTATAACCACATACATAAATACAAAAAAAATGAAATCAAAATCAATACAAATCACACAAAAACAAAATAAATTAAATCAAATGAAACTGAAATACCAGCACGATAAACTACTTAAAATAAGGGCAAAGAGAACATACCCACAAACACACGCATAAAAGGACAGGACCCTATAACAGTGAAGAACTAGTAAAACAAATACAATTCCCTAACAGAAGAATAGAGCCGAAGAAGAGAATAGGAACCCCCAAGACAGAAAAAGAGCTAAATCCTTAGTGCCCAGAAACTGTACACAGACACAGCCGTGAAACTGGAGACGGCAACTATCACACAAAACACATCCCAGTCATACACAATATCAGTGGTGCCCTCACTAAATATGAATATGTATGACTTAATGCTAACACAGAGAAAGTCAGGGTCACCAAATGTAACGTCGGCGTTTTCGCTACTGAATTAAATTATTACATATATAAACGTTTATTCTAATGGAATGAGTGTGTGCGTGGGTTTGTTCTGATAATCAGTATAAAGGTGGGTGCACTATCTCTGTTCACTATACTCTTTCATCCACCACACACGCGCTTACGAACGAAGGACAAAGGCCACACAGTTATATCTCTTTGCCCTCTTTAACTATTAACAAGCACTCATAACATACATTAAACCACACAATTCACATCATATAAACCAATCTGCACAAATAATTAACAAGTGGCATATAAGTTATTAACAACTTCAGCGCTCACACATTCACTCGCTACCGTAGAGGTCGTTGTCTCTCTCGAGAGACGTCACTCGACTCCTCTTTATACTAGTGTCGACACAGTCAATATCACATTGACGACTTGACGGAGATTCCTGAACTGAATATTACTATTCAATGACTACTCACAGATTTAGAACATTCCTAGGCGTGAAATTACGGCGCTAGGCGACAATAGCTACACTGACGGAACACTGCATGTGGTCCTGTAGCACGAATCTGTGGCTTACTTCGCTACCGTTGCTGCTCGTAGCACCAGTGATGGTAGGACGAAGGAGAGATGAAGGCTCGATGATGTCCGCATTCCGGTCACGTACGTGATGCTCAGGACAGCTTCATCGGCCATAAACCAGGGGTTTCCGCTCCGTACCGGCCCCGCTGTACACAACATTTATACACTCATAAATATTCGCTCTTATACCCAAAAGTCTGAATGTGTCCTCGACACATTATTATACTTCAGAGCGCTCTAGATCATTTCCTCTGAAAAATGTCTTCTTTATGCCACCATACTACAGTCACTATTGTCATAATTCTTATGACAATTCCTATAGCCACTTTAACACAGTGCACACAATTCCTATAGCCACTTTAACACAGTGCACACAATTCCTATAGCCACTTTAACACAGTGCACACAATTCCTATAGCCACTTTAACACAGTGCACACAATTCCTATAGCCACTTTAACACTGTACACACATTTTACGTACCTACACAATGAATTATGAGCCAAATATTACAATCACAGCTCACCTTCAATTCGTAACATATTACTGCACATTTCATCATTAAGTATACCTAAATATATACTGAATTCTATTCCTATTTCAGTCCCACATCTTCACATATGAATGAATACAACATGACATCCTAGTTATAAACTATATCACATAATTACATGACTAAACAAGTATTGACACGAGCCATCGCATTTCCTCCAAACATGGCTCTTCTGCACTCTAATAATTCATAAAACAATACTTTCTTTTTCATCTGAATAGCGTTACAGGTCATTATAAATACCGGTAATAAAAGAATAAATACCTGTATTCAATATACAGCTATCGAATTCTCTAGCCAGAATTCTTCCTCAGAGCCCTAGCAAAAACGACTGCTCGGCTCGACTGGTGTAGCATCTCTAACTGGCAATTATTCCCAAACCCACACTGTCACTCCCACACGTGACACGTGAACATCGCTCACCTACATTACCGCACGTGAACATGGCTTATCTGTACATTCCCGCTCGTGAACATTGCTTATCTCTACATTATTCGCACGTGTACATTCGGTCCAACTGCTAATGACGTCACCATCGTCCGACCGAAATCTGCACTAAAGGCGTTCGTTACAGTAGCATTCGGCCGTGCGAGTCAGTAGTGACTGAGTGTTGTCGAATTTGTCTTTGTCTAGTAGTTGTGAGTCTTCAGCGTAGAGATGGTGGTGTATGCGGTGAGACTGGATGATTTTGGACAGGGGAGAGGTGTAGAGTGTGAAAAGGACCGGGCCCAGGACGGACCCCTGTGGAACTCCGCAGGAGAGCGTGACTAGGTCGGAGGAGACGCCGTCGATGGTGACGGACTGCTGTCTGTCGGAGAGGTTGGAGAGAAACCAGGAGTGAGCAGAGTTAGTGATGCCAAAGGAGTGGTGAAGGCGGTGGAGGAGGATAGAGTAGTCTATAGTGTCGAAGGCGGCAGAGAGGTCGAGTAGCGTAAGAAGGGAGATGTTGCCCGAGTCGGTGGAGAGACGCAGGTCGTTTAAGATATGTAGAAGGGCTGTTTCAGTACTGTGATGTTTGCGATAGGCAGACTGGAAGGGACTGAGGAGGTTGTTGTCGGCGAGGTGGAGGTTGAGCTGGTTGAGAACAACCTTCTCAAGAAGCTTGGACAAGAAAGAGAGATTGGAGACTGGGCGATAATTATTGAGTTCGTTTGGGTCGAGGTTGTGTTTTTTTAGGAGAGGACGGACGATGGCGGACTTGAAGATATCAGGGACGGAACCGTTTTCTAGAGATGTGTTGATGATTTCGGTAATGAAGGGCAGAAGTTTTGGAAGGCCGTCCCGGTAGAGAGAAGCTGGGAGTGGGTCTAGTTCGCAGGTTTTGAGAGGCATGGACTTTATGGTCTTGAGGACTTCGTTCTGAGAGACGGGGCGGAAGGACGAGAGGGGGGTGCCGGAAAAGGGGGTGTCGGGAGGGCAACGCGGAGAAGGCAGAACGTCGAGTGTGTTGCGCAGAGTTTGGATTTTTTCGGAAAAATAGGTGGAAAAAGCGGACGGGAGTTCTTCTTTGCTGTGTGTGTTGGGGAGAGGAGAGTCTTTAGAAGTGCCTAGGAGTGTGTTCATGGTAGCATAGAGGGTTTTGGAAGAAGTGGATTCCAAGTTGATGATTGCTCTGCACAGAAAGACATTGTCAAAAAGAGAAACACTTAGCAGAACTCATTGTCTGGATTCTCACTCAAAAATATAATGCTGTACTAAAAGATTTTCGAGAGCAACTAATGTTTATCTGTTTGTTTTACTGTAAGGATCCTGATAGCTTTGAAGACTGTCTCAGGGAAAACGATGTTGTACCCAATAAGCATGAACGAGACGTTGTAAAAAAACAAACTTAAATCAACTAAGCACATGAAGGTCATCTTTAAGACAAGATCAGCCCAATTTTTTTTTCCCCCGGCTCCAAGTGTTCTTTGTCGACCTCAGATGTCTTCATCTCACGCCGCTCATCCCCATCAACCCCAGCGTGCTCACCCAGGCCCGCTGGTTGTTCCAGCCAGACTCCCGGCCCTGCTGATATGTCAGGTAGTAGGGGACTCCCTCCGGAGGAAACTCCGCACTGCAGCCGAGTCACTTCATTGGTGTTCTGTGTGGCCTTCAGGTGACCACAAATACTATTTGCTCTACTTTCGACATTGTTAGCTAGTCGCGGAGTTGACGAGTGGGAGCTCTCCCCATAGGTGGCGAGTCAACCACTACGTCCTTCCACGCACAGCAGCAGGTCTGGCCAAAGACAACCGCGCACCTAGGGCTCCTGGAGGACTGGGCTGAGGTCACCATGAGACTTGAGGGATCAGAGACTTGGAACAGCTTTTTTTTTCCATTTTGCATGATGATGAGTATGAGGATGATGATATGATGATGTCATGGTGGTCCATGTGGTTGAGGACTGCGTGACAGGGTCGCATTCCACGCTTCCTGTCATAAATATCCTGGTGTTAACCAGGCCCGGGAACTGCGGACACCTGCAGTGTCAGCCGTGTAATCATTCACACCTTGCGACGCATCATAACCTGGGTATCACCTCCAAAGTCGCACCCGTGAAGAGGGTGAGTCGCGGCTGCGTACCCTTTCCATTGGGTCCTTAGCACACTCGCTCTGGGTAGGAGCCGACCCAAGTAGGAAAAATCCCTCTTGACTCGGCTGGGATTCGAACCTGGATGTCCAATCCGCCAGTCCGACGCGCTAACCACTGCGCTACTGAGGCCGGTCAACTGGGTATGGATTAATAAATTAATGTATTCTTTTGATTTGGTCATAAAATGATGGGCAGACAAATTGATATTACAGACTATTTCAGATAATTATACCCAGCACTTTGAAGACATAAGAACACATTTCAAACAACCGCTTGCACTTGCTGTAGCACCAATAGCAGTACCAGTGGTGATATGCGTGACGTATGTGTCTTTGGAATATATTGATGATCAACCATTTGTAGAGTACATGACTATTGATCACAAGACACACACTTTTAAAGTTGATGATAACTGGTTTAAGATAGTGTGTGAACACGAACACCAACAACTGAAAAAAACTAGATGTTCATTTTGAACGTGTTTCAGTTAACAAAATGGTATGCAGTAATATTTTCAATATATTATTTTGTTTTGGTTATAAAAAATGATGGACAGACAAGTTGATGTTACGGACTGCTTCAGATATATCCAGCACTTTGATCAGTTAAAAACACAATTTAAACAACCTGACATAACACCAATAACAGTACCAGCGGTGATATACGTGACATATCATATAACTTTGGAATTATTTGAGGAGCTACCATTTGTAGAGTACATGACTGTTGATCTTTAGACATACTTTTGAAGTAGATGATAACTGATTTGAGACAGTGTGAACAAATATTCAGACAACTATGTAAACTGAATCTGTTTATTGTAGGTGTTACAGTCCATAAAGTGGTATTACACATACAGTATTTTTTTATTTATTATTTGTCGGTATATAACAAATGACCGACAACACGCAAAACTTGCAAAACGTATTTCACACAACAAATTTGCATATATCTAATATTTTCAATATTTATGAATCAATAGAGAAATCTTTTACTGTAATAAGACATAATCTACTTGATGTTAGGGTAAAGATTCAGGTTGTTGCTACAATAGAATTTAACAAGGTAGATGGCAAAGTGTTAGTACCGTATATCTCAACGAGACAACAGACAGTTAACGCAAAAAGGGAACTGGAGAACGTGTTTAGAAACAAAATGTTGCCTGGTTTTCTCCAAGCAATTGATAGAGCCAAAATGAGGGGTCTGGTTGGCACGAAGGGTATGTACATGAACTACAACTAAGGCAGTCATAATATCATCCTATTTTAGGCAAATCATGGCTGCCACTACCAACAGAGGTTGCAAACAAAAAGGCAATAGTTAATATTCAAAACAATGAAAATCGCTGTTTTATGTGTTGTGTGCTTTCCAAACTGCACGTTGTAAAAATAAAACCTGAGTGTGTATCTAACTACACCCAAATTTGTACATGAACTCAACTTCAATGGTATAAATTTTCCTGTTAAGGTGGAAGACATGGACTTGTTTGAAAAACTAAATCCTGGTATTTCTGTGAATGTATATGTAACTGAGTCTGTTGTTAGTTAAGTCTGTTGACAAGTTAGAACCAATTAGAATTTCACCACTTGCCCCAACCATAGACAACCAAAAAATAAACATGTTGAAATGTTACTAATAAGCAATGGTGATGGCGGTGGTCACTACACAATTATCAAAATATGTCTTGATTAATTCACGAACATGTATCAAAATATCACGGGAAACAGGAATTGTGTAAAAGATGCTCACAAAAGTTTTCCTCTATTAAAGTAGCACATAAGCCCCAAGTGTGTGGAACTCTGTGCCAACTGAAATGCGGAATCTGCCCACATTGTCACAGTTCAAAGCTCACTTAAAGAATTTTCTTTTCTGTCAGGCATTTAACAATTAGCTCATCTATAGCTAACTGTTGACTGCCTTTTATTCTGATCCTAGAGGAAGTGAATGTAAGTTGTTGGGAAGAGATGGAGTGGTTTAAAGTAGTGTATAATCGTGCGTGTGTGAGAGAGGGTGTGTTGTTGAGCATGCGCAGTGAGTCCAGTGTTTTCCTGGAGAACAGCGCTATACAAGAACTATGTATTATTATTTATTATTATTATAAGCATGCTCAACATTGCAGGTCAGCTGATGACATTCAAACAATACTTAGGTATCCAGATCCTGGTAGCAAGGTACTTTTCAAGAACCATAAAAATCAGCAAAAGCTGCCGTTTGTAGTGTATGCTGATTTTGAATCACTGGTTGTACCATACGAGGGACCTGTTCCAGAAGCACTGTAAAATTAAGTGACCAAGTGGTGCACATCCTGCGGATACATTCTTGTTAGGTCAGACGGCGTGAAAATGCAGCAGATGTGTTTTTAACAGAAATGAGACAACTGTACTGTAGCGTAGTACATTATCTCGTAAACTGCCAAAAGCCTATGGTGATGACACAAGAGGATGAACTGAATTTTAATACAGCGGAGGTATGTTGGATTTGTGAACAACTCCTATATGATAAAGTTTGCGACCATGACCACATAACTGGATGTTACAGAGGTGCTGCTCATAGTGCATGTAACTTAAAACTAAAAATAGATCCTGTAAAATATAAGTTGCCTATCTTTTTCCACAATCTCAGAGGGTATGATTCGCACATTATCATGCAGGTTGTAGATGAGTCTTACAAGAACATTAGTTGTATTGCCCAGACAACTGAAAAGTACTTGACTTTTAGGTTAGACAACAAACTTGTGTTTTATGACTCAATGCAGCATTTGTCCTCAGGACTTGCTAGTCTGGCAGAAAGACTGACAGCATTTCCAATAATAGTCCAAAAGCTAGCGCGGTCTACCGTGCACAGCCCCCCCCCCCCCCCACAGCACTCAATAAGATGGATTTCAAAGTGTACCTTAGTATGTCCTGAGATGTTTAAGCCATGTTCACCAAAAATCCTTAAGAACACACCAGAGATATAGCCGATGGCGCAAGGGTACCCCCATTCACGCTCTTTGCAGATGCTAAAATGAGGTTGAGAAACATTTTCCTCTAAATAACTCAGACTTAATTCCAGAAGCCCAAATCAGGCAATATTATGTTAGGGCACACCTGCATCCTCTGCAAAACACTGAATGAAACAACATTGAATCTCTGGCTCACAGTGAAGGTATTTGTGCACCCAGTAAACGGACATTTCCACGAAATCGCAAAAAAAGACAAAAATAATGTGTCAGATGCCTTCAGACATTTTCTATAGTACTGGCAGTTCATTTCAAGCTTACATCATTAAACAGGATGTCACAATTATTATAAACTTGACTAGGTGATGCTGTGATCAATGTGAGTGCCACAGTGGTTGATATTGTATCCCTACCCCCAAGTTGTAAAATACACAAAATTAATTATAACAAAATTACTAAAGTTATTCCATTTCATTTTGACCTCTCTTTACCTATTAACTTTCACTAATGTAAGCATAAAGTGCAAGAAAATAAGAAAGTCGGCATCCTTTATGGTACGTTCGCGGTGAATGATAGCTTTTCCCCAATTAAAATTGCAGAATTGGAAAACGTTAATCTTAGGAAAGATCCGATATTCCTTTGAGTTATTTTGGTTAAGAATTACGTACCTTTTACCACGGAGCATTGCGATCGATTTTTGTTGTGACGGGTAGTTTTGTTTGCAATGTTGTAAAGTTTGACCTACATTAGACTGGAAGGATCCAGCAGGGTCATGATCTTTCTATTCTTGTTGTGACGTGATCTTTCTGGTGACCTCAGATATGACGTCAAAGTTGTTGGGAACATTGTGTAACATTGTATCAAAGGCGCTTAGATGGTACTGGAAATTTGTAGTTATTTCTAGAACATTATTTTTCGTGAATATTAATAAGTTGCGATCGACTTCTGTTGTTTAGCTAAAATGACTGGAGCCTCAAACAATATTACAACCTGCCAAAAGGTGCAGCATAAGGGAGCCATACACGAAAAAAATTGTTGCTTTGACCAATAATTCCAAACCTGTACTTCTCACACAGGTAACGGTTCCTCATAATTCCAACGAAGGTCCCTAAAACAGGCAGAGTTTCTTGTGAATAGGTACGATTATAGCCTCCTTCCACATACGTGGGTATGTACCATTTTAAAATAAAGCATTAAAGTATGTGGTGTGAAAAACTGATCAATTGTTCTGACGGTGATTTAAGCATATCCGCCGATATGCCATCCGCACCGCTGGCTTTACCGACATTTAAACGTCTCAATGCTGATTACACCTCCTCTTCAGTAATTGGCTCATCGAGCTCCTCTATCCCGGGTAAGGCGCCCATATCGGCGGTTTCCGATACATCTAACGGGGTTTCGTCACACTTGAACACCTCTTTGAAATGGTTAAACCATTCATCGGTCGTGATTGCCTGACTACTGCTTGTTTATTTATTTATTTTAATCTAAGCAGGCATGTATTTCTGTCCGAAACACTTTTGAGTTATTTATTCGATTTGCTAACAGTTCTGCGTTTGCTTTTCAGTTGTGAGCCCGTTTTTTGTCTGTGAGTAACCTCCAATACTAGCGCCTGACCTCCACAAAACGCTGATAATTGTGATCAGTCCTCTTTCGACGAAAGTAGCGCAGTGTGGATTTCGTCTTCTTTTTAAGTTTTGCGCACTCAGAGTCAAACCATTCGTTCTGTTTTTGCAGGTCCCTGTAAACACTTTCTTTTTCATGCAGTCTGCAGCCGACTGTAAACATTCCACAAACAAACTGAGTGTCCGGTTAAAGTTACATAGTGGTACTTTTTCCCCGTCACAGACTATTTTCTCCACACTCTTTTTTTTTCCCACGTGGGCATTGTCGGTCTGTTTGTGTCATGCGTAAAGTCAGTGAAACTGGCAAGTGGTCAGATTCAAGTCTGTTTTCCACTTTCAGTGAAAGAAACACATCCTGGGAACACAGTTCGTTCGATGCACAGAAATAGTCCATAAGGCTGTTCCCCACTTGAGAAATGAATGTCATATAACCCTCAGCATTGAAAAAGTCGGCTCCAGTATTGAACAGTCAAACATCTGACAAAGATCAAATAATTTTCTACCAAATGAGTTACCACGTCATCCTCCGATGATCTTTCGTAGGTTTCTTTCTACTGTTATTGTTTCTGTCTGTATGAACACAACAACTATTTAAACAAGCAGTCCGTGCATTGAAATCTCCGCACATAAATCAGAAAGAAAGATTCACATTTTTGTAGATAATATTTATATTTGGTGCTATCGCTAACATATAAACGAACACTGGAGGAACGGGTGCGCAGTGCATGTACATAAACAATAAACTACAGTTCATAAAACCCTACCCGCAGCGTTGAGAAAAAATCCAGAGAAGGTTGGGGATACGCTTGCTGTCATCGAATCCAAACAATGGTACCTATTCAGGCAAATGCCACAAGTCTCACAACCTCACCTAATGTTCTTACACTTGCATTGGTAAACGACCGCTCTAACCGCAAACAATGGTACCTATTCAGGCAAATGCCACAAGTCTCACAACCTCATCTAATGTTCTTACACTTGCATTGGTAAACGACCGCTCTAACCGTTTGCTATTGTTCGTATAAAAAAAAAGGAACAGTTTTGAAACGGGACATATCGGAGTGCGTTCAATAGCAAGTGTGTCCAACGCCAATGACGCTTCTTGAAATAGTCCGGGTACGCCCAGAACGCACATTTGGCGCGGTGAGCGCCGTGTGTGCATGTGTGTGTGTGTGTGTGTGTGTGTGTGTGTGTGTGTGTGTGTGTGAGAGAGGGGGAATATGGGAGTTTTAGAGAATCTTCTATGGCCCTCATTTTTCTATGTTATTCGCTCACAAAAACGCACACGACCTTGCCTTTCCTTTTTCTCAAATTCCTTTTATTTTTCTCTGTAATTAGATATATAAAGAAAGAACTGAATCTTCATTAACACTATGACTGAGAATTTAAGGGGTTAACTCAGTCATAGTGTTAATAATACTTCAAATCCCCTCCCCCCTCCCCCCTCCCCCCCCCCCCCCCCCCCCCCATAGACAAAACGCCCGATCAAACCAGTGCTTGTAACCCAAAGCAATTATATATAATACATAAACACCTCATGCCTACGCTTGACTGGTTTTGAAAGACCCCCACTTCAATTCAGGTAAGATATGAATAGACCTGTTCTGAAAATAGCAATTATTCGCATTTTCTTGTCGGGACGAGATTGCCTTTTGAAACCGGGATCGAAATTTTTTGAATAAGATCGGTATGCACCGCACCTGAGTCGCTATTCATACAGGAATTTATAATTTTTTCAATTATGTGTTCACCCGTTCGATTTGCCATTAAATGCAAATGGCTAACAGCCAACGCCAGGGCGTCGCTATTCAACTTAGTAAGGGAACACTATGAATAAACCGGCTCTACAGCTTTGAAAAGGCTATTTGCTGAGAGGTGACAAGAAGAGTTTCGAAATTGACTTCATATTTACTCAACGACTGGTTCCCGAAAAATCAGACGGTGGTTATACTGTGCACTATAAACAGTTTGATAAGAAACTAACAAGTAATATTTAACGCACACACACTGACGCACAGACAAAACACACAGACGCGCACACAAACAAACAAACAAACAAACAAACAAACAAACAAACAAACAGACGTACACACACACAAACACACACACACACACACACACACACACGCACTTACAGACACTCATGTCAGTACAATTTTATCGTAAGCATGAGCTGCCAGGTGGTGTCACGGTTGATCGCCTTTTGTGTTGCCTCACGCCGCGGCCGCATTCCATTCCTTTTCAATTCAGACACGAGCCGCATTTTGAAAAGACTCTCACCCGTCAATGGCTTTTATAGCTACACCCTTTCAAATCGCTAAGTTGTGTCAAAGATCAACAGGGGGAACGTTATTATTTGAAAGGAGGGGGATCATTTACAAAACGGTTCTACATGTGAGGGCTTAATGTACTCATGTCTGGTTTACTGACAAAGAAACAAATGTGTTTATAAATTATTATTTTTTTAAATGCATTATAAAATGAACACAGATGAAATATTATTATTAAATGATATTGGCGCTGTAGAAAACATAGACTTAGATTCAAAAAGGGAAAGACTTTTATCTGTAGTGGTTTCTGGTCATTCGAAATCTTATCTTGGGAAGCTATATTCAACTGAAGATATACTATCCCTCACGGCTGCTGATTTATTTAAACTTCATTTTAAATATGAACAGCACATGGCTTCACTAATGACCCGTGATTTGAGCAAATCAATTGTCTGCTTATATTCAAAAGCTGTGAGTTACGCTCTCCCTGTAGACATTGAAAATCTTACAAATGACCTCGAGAGTAACCCCATTGTAACGAGTGCAATTGGTAAATTAGCTTGCCTTTTATTCTACAGATTTGGTAATTTGCTGGCTCCTCTGGTAACATTAATTGTAACTAGCAGCCATGTAGATTTTACGAAATTAAATTTTTTTGTTGATAAAAATGGACGACCAACAGACGACCCCCCAAACGACCCCACAGATGAACCCTGTTTCGGACCCTGTCCAGACTCCGATTCACGCAGTGACAAAAATTAAAAATGAAGGGAGGGTTCAGTCAGGTAAACGTTTAGCTGAATGGAACAAGCAGAAAAAGTTACAGCTACAGGCGCTAACAGAAAAGGCTCATGTAAGTGACCCGCCGTCAACACTGTCAGGACCGTCAGGACTGGTAGGACCGGTAGGACCGTCAGGACTGGCACCCCTGTCACACCCACATCAAAGTGAAAGACCTTCAACCCAGTCTAATTCTGAAACAGCAAGATATGCAGTTGCCGCATTTGTTGTCGGATCTGGTTTTGTAGCTTACCAATTATACAAAAAATACAAGCCGCACACTCGTACAGTGACCAAAAAATTAAACACTCCATCATCAAAAACAGAAGTCTCCACATTACTAACAATACCCAAAGTTGTTGACCCATTTATCATGCAGTAATAAATTTATTATTTTAATTTTTTCTTGCCTAAGAAATGAATGACTCAAAGAATTTAATGAATCTTGTGTATCACTCTGCAGTAATCAGTGCATTAGCAGTAGCGTTTTCTATGCTGGGAAAAAATCTACTCAAAATGAAATCACCAGACCTCAGTAGACTCGATTTCGAAGACAGCGCTAAGCTAATTGTAGTTGTAACAGCGTCAATCGCCACGAAAGACCTTCTTGTTAAACAGGGAATTATTCCCGAAAATGTTTCTATGTAAATAAAAATAATATGGCGACGATAGCTATTATGGTGGGAGGAGCGATGGTCAACGCTCTGGCGTTTAGCGGCTCTAATTATCTCTTTTCTAAAATGGGTAGAGAACAATCTGCAGAAGAAATAAAGCGTCATAATGAAGCGTCAGAAAAATTAGCACAGGCAGAACAGGATTACGAAAAGAATAGAATTGAGAAACTTGATTTCATCAATGAAAAACTCAGGCTAGAAGGTCACGCACAACATACGTTTTCAAATACAGACGACGCAATCCGTGAGTATTTTTTAGTCACGGGTGAAGATATGTCTATCCCAAAACCAAAACTACGTGACTACTATCAACCAAGCCCAGAACAAAGAAACGGGGAGATAATCTTTGTTCTAGTGGGAATGATATTTGTTTATTTTACTGGAGTTTTCATTGCTAGAAAAAATGTCAGCCGAAAATAAACTATCGAAAATATATTACTCCCCATCAGGGTATTATAAAGGAGCAACCGCTATTCAGAAATTACATGCCGCTGTGGGCGGAGATGTATCACTCAATCAGGTCAAGCAATGGTTACAGAGACAGGCAATTTGGCAGATATATTTACCTGCTCCAAGAAAGATAACGAGACCTCATTTTGAGAACACAACACCTAATGACACGCACCAAATGGACCTCCTGTTCTTACCACATGACACAATAAGAAAGAAACGATACAAGTACGCTTTGACTGTTGTAGACATTGCTTCAAGGTACAAAGACGCTGAACCCATATCTGACAAAACTGCCAGTACAGTTGCTACAGCATTAACAAAAATATATGGTCGAGGCCCTTTAAGATACCCCAGACTAGTGCAGGTTGATGATGGATCAGAATTCAAAGGTGCTGTTAATCAGTTATTTGCTAAGCATGGCGTACTAGTCAGACGAGGAATTCCAGGTGTACACAGATCACAGGCAATTGTAGAGAACTTTAACAAACAGTTATCAGAAAGACTTTTCAGTTACCAGTATTCTAAGGAACTCATGCATGACACCCGGAACACGGAGTGGGTTAAGAGATTACCACATGTGATAAAAGCAATGAACAATGAAGGGCACCCAAAACCTGCTGATGCTATTAAATTGAAAACAATTACAGAGCCAAAAACAGCCCCAACCCCAGCACCAGACACAAGTTTATTTACTAAACAGGTGAGATATTTATATCAGCCAGGGGAAGCTGAGAATGACATCAGGCGCAGGTCGACAGACCCCATATGGTCAACATCCGTTCATAATATAAAAAAAATAATTCCCGGCGCAGACGCAACAATATATTACCTGTATGAGCCTGCCCCACAGAGGGCATTTGTCAGAGAAGAATTACAGATTATTCCCCCAGACACCGTTACTCATTTCAGTAACTAAGTCATCAATTAATTCATCAACCAGTTCATCACAAATGTCTTCAGATAACTTGAGCCTGTAATGACCAGGTGCATAAGCTTTTTCCTTACTGTGAAACACTCGTTTTGTATCCCCTATTGCAAGTGACTTCTTATGTGTTTGGATTATTTCAAGATTATGTTTGTTTGATCTCAGTGACTTGTTTGGATAATCAGGCATCAATGCACCATCTAACACTTGCTTGTAATGTTCATGACGAATGTCTTTATTTTTTATTGCTGTTTTTTTTATCCCTTTGGCTTTTGACTGACTTCCCTTTTGGTGCAGTATAGAATACATTTTTGATCTCAGTCCAACGTACTCAACTATTGGCACACCATTTAGTTCATCCTTAAACTTACCAGGCACTTTTTTGTTTTGTGTGCTAAACAGTGGATGATCCTTAGGGTAGTCAGACGTGTCATACATGTGTAGTTCTGTTTTCATGTCTTCATAAAAGTCTTCAGTACACACATCAATGATCATAGAGTCAGTGTCAGTGTATAACAGACGGCAGTCAGGATACTTTGGTTTGAAGTAATCGTAATAAAATTCAAGCATCACCAGTTTTGACAATTCAAGAATTGCCATACCAATGAATACTGGCTTGTCCAGTTTGACAATCTTTTTTTTGAGTGACACTGCATACAATGATGAATGAAACTCTTTGTACCCTGTGTACTGAGGCTTGCCTGTAAGTTTAATTGCACCTGATTCAGTTGTAACAAGTCTCACATCTTTTCTGTGATGAGGATTTTCCATTGTCTTGCCAAAACAGGCATTGTTCATAAGCTTAAAGAAGTCTTTGTCAAATGCAGTGTTGCCGTCTCTGGCACGAAGGGTTGTGTTCTTCATTATGTAATCTTTCATGAAAGCACTCTGATCAAATTGAATTCCTCTGTGAACTTTCTTTAATACTAACCCGTGTCTGATGTAAAACTGCAACAAGCGGTAGTGACAAACGTAATTGAATTTGTCATTTAGATTAGGCACAAGCTTAGTGTCTTCTTTTTTCCCTGTCATACTCATTTTCTCAACAGCCAACGGATAATCATTGTGGTAATCATGTAGATGGTGTGGGTACTCCAGGTCGACTTCAAAGATCCAACCCTTCGCGTCGTTTCGGTCATGATTCATAATATTGTTTGTTATGTCTGTTATGTCATACTGTGACAAATCATACAGACAAAAGTTTTTCAAGGGCAATAATTCACACATCGCGAACCCATAAAGGTTATTAGCGTCCAAATACGTAATGAATGACCTTGACCCCGGGCTTGAGGGGTCAAAGTCATCAAGATATTTATTATTTGACTTTGCATAATTGTTCGATGCAATACTAATCCCTCCCCTCAATCCACGTTCCACCATTTCACCCATCGTACGATCAGACAACAGGTCTATAGATATCTTACTGGATTTCAAAAATGCATCCCATGTCATGCCAGGACTAGTGATGTAACAAGCAGGGTCAAGTCTGTAGTGTAACAAACCCTTCTCACGGTAACTTTCAAATACATCTGCTAGCAAACAAACGTCAGCTTTCAAGTACTGGTCGTGATAGTCACCAATTGTCTGACACCCTAACTTCCCCCACGCATCAAGAGCATACTGATATTCAGAGTCAGAAATACCTTTTCCAGTTAGTGTAGAATAAAATTTCTCTTTTGGTGGCAGTCTTGTTTCTTCAAACACAACCCAGTGATCAATGTATTCATATGGATACACACCTTTCTTAATCAAGTCTGGTTCAAAATATTTACTTGTTATTGGATACTCAGTCAGTCCTTCTGCCAGACTAGCCAACCCTAAAGACAAATGTTGCATGGAGTCATAAAATGCTAATTTATCCAACCTAAAAGTCAAGTACTTCTCAGTTGTCTGGGCAATACAACTTATGTTTTTGTAAGACTCATCTACAGCCTGCATGATGATGTGTGAATCATATCCTTTAAGATTGTGGAAAAAGATTGGTAACTTGTATGTCTTAGGATCTATTTTTAATAACAAGTTACAATTGTTATGTGCAGCACCCTTGTAACGCCCAGTTATGTGATCGTGGTCACGAACTTTATCACCCCCCAGAGGTTGTTCACAAATCCAACACGTCTCAGCTGTATCAAATTTCAGTTTGTCTTCTTCTGTCATCACCAAAGGCATCTGGCATGTTGTGAGATATTGTACTACCTGACTATACAGATGTCTCATTTCTGTTAAAAACAGACATGCTGCATTTTCACCCCTGTAGATAACAGGCTCTGAATGAAGACCGTCTGACCTAACAATAATGTATCCAAAAGAACACACCACTTGGTCACTCAATTTTATAGTCTTTGGTAATGACTCTGGAACTGGACCCTCATATGGAACAACGAGGGATTCAAAATCTGCGTATACTACAAACGGCAGCTTTTGCTGATTCCCATAGTTCTTAAAATACACTTGACTACCAGGATCTGGATACTTAAGTACAGTTTGTATGTCATCAGCTGACCTGCAGTGTAAAACATGTTTGTGCGCTACGTTTATGGAGGAGAATCTTTGTAAACATCTTTTACAAACTTCCTGTTTCCCATTGTGTTTCGTTGTATGTGAATGAATTAGACGTGACATATTCCTGATAATTGTGTAGTGGAAGTTATTGTCATCTCCCATTAGCAACATGTCAACATGTTTATCTTCTGACTGACCATAGGTTGGGGCAATTGGGGACACTCTAATTGGCTGTAACTTATTCTCAGCATTATTATCCCACACAAACACATTCACAGATATACCAGGATTTAATTTTTCAAACAAATCTATGTCTTCTATTTTAACAGGGAACTCAATGCCACTAAAGTTGAGTTCATTTACAAATTTGGTGTAGTTAGATACGCGATCAGGTCTTGACCTCACAAAGTGTAGTTTAGCAAGTACACACCACATGAAACAATAGTTGTCATTGTTCTGTATGTTGACGACTGCCTTCTTGTTCGAAACTTCTGTTGGCTGTGGCAACCATGATTTACCTAATATAGGATGATACCTAGACTGCTTTAATTGTAGTTCATGTACATGCCCTTCGTGCCAGCCAGACCCCTTCATTTTTGCACTGTCAATTGCCTGGAGAAAGTCTGGTAATAGTCTGTCTCTAAACACGTTCTCTACCTCCGGTTCTCTTCTTGTGTTAACAGTGTGTTGTCTTGTTGATATATACGAAACAATCACCTCACCGTCCACCCTAGTGAATTCGATTTTCGCAACAATCTGAATTTTAACACTGCCTGTAAGAAGATTTTGTTGTATGACAGAAAAAGAGTTTTCTATTGATTCGTAAACATTATTAGTATTGGATATAGGTAAGTTTGTTGTGTGAAACACGTTTCTTAAACTAGATGAGCCAGGGCTTTGAGCATTGTCCGTCATTTTTATTTGACCGACAAAATAATAAATGAAAAAATATTAACGTTAACTCTGCTGGCTCACCTTGTGTAATACCACTTTATTAACTGCAACACTGTCAATATAAACATTTAGTTTGCGTAGTTGTTTAAATATGCTATAACAAACTTCCCCTAACCAGCCATAGTTGGTATCATCAACTTTAAAAGTAGGTGTCTTTAAATCAACTGTCATGTGCTCCACATTTGGATGCTCATCGACATAAACCAAAGTCACACTATATGTAACATATATTTCTGATGGTGCTGAAAGGCTTATGTAAGTCTGTTTGGGTGATGTTATTAAATCAGTAAAGTGCATAACATCTTTGAAAAGGTGTGTGAGATCAAGCACCTGTATGATTTGACCGTCTGTCATTTTTATTGGACAAACAAAAGAATAAATTAATTTACTAACCCATACCCTGTGGGCTGATCTGTCTTTAAAATGAGCTTTAGATGCTTAGTTGATTTCAGTTTATTTTTTACATCATCTCGTTCATGCTTATTTGGGATGACATCATTCTCTCTGAGACAGTCTTCGAAGCTGTCACGATCCTTACAGTAAAACAAACAGATAAACTTTAACTGTTCTCGAAAATCTTTTAGTACAGCATTATATTTCTGAGTGAGAATCCATACACTAACATTTGCATGTCTGCCACTGAAAGCAAGTTCTGCTAGAGTGTTTCTCTTCTTGACAATGTCTTTCTCTGCAGAACAGTCATCAACAATAAACAATGTTGACTGTCCTTCAAATTGCTTGTAAAAATATTGTAGGTAGTCATTCAGTTTTTTCTCAGGGTCAACTAAGTATATGTTGTTGTCAGTCCAAATGAATAAACGGTTGTGATAAGCTTTGTTGTGTTTGATTGTAGGACAAAATATTACAATGTTTTCAAAGTGGTGTATGTATCTTGTTTGTAATAAGTCAAGTACGAATTGAGTTTTCCCACACCCTGTGGCACCAACAAATAAGCCACAGTGTGGATCAAGGGTCATTAAGCTACGGTTCATTTTAATACACAATATAATTTTAATATATGTGTCCACTCAGTCTGCTTTCTGCAATATTGAGTTGTGCGTCATATATCAGGTACAAATATATGTTTATGGCTGCAGCAGTTTCAACCTTCTTTTGTATCTGAATTGTTATTCCGTCACTACCGTTCTCGACAGTTCGTCCTGACCCATGAAGATAATCGTCATCTGTACTACGAAGGTCTAGCCACAGTGCGTATTTGTTTGTAAGGTATTGTCCGATCCTAACATCATACAGATGTAGATCTTTGCACGCAATGTTTGCAGGTTTATCTCTAATCCTTCCTCCTGCAAAATACTTTGTGGTTTCGTCATAGTGTTGATAAGGCAGCATTCCTGAAGCGTACACTTGATTAGGGCGGCCTTCAATTGTGCAGGACAAATGTGTAATCTTAGGATTGTAGAATTTTTCTGAATCTCTTTTGTATGGACTCACCGGTTCAACAAACAACATAAGAATACCTTTCAGTGACCTAGCTGGTGTGTTCAAGTTTAAGTTCCACATTGGGTCACTCTTGTCTTTGGGAATTAAACTATGTCTAATCACCCTGTCATAATAAATTGGAAGTCTTGACTGGTACTGATTTTGTATGAGTCTGGCTAGTTCAATATGTGTAACAATTTCATATTCCAAGGAAATGTTAGAGATCTTATATGTTGCATCTGTGGCAGATGATTTTATAACTTTGGAGTAGTCATTGAAAGTTAGTTCAAAGCTCAGACGGTCATTCAGTGCCCCTTGATAATAAGGCAAATGAGCTGTGAGGATTTCAAACTCAAGTGGAATGTAAAATCTGGTTCCATATGTTTCTGCTAATATAACGTCCTTTGGTACCCCAGTAGTTGTTTTGTCTCCAGCATTGATTCGAAGTTTACCAACATTATCAGACTGTATGCCTTGGTAAACACGATCTTCTCGTTCTTCTCTTGTGAGCCAAAGATCTTTGTAACAGTAAAATGTATTTGAGTCGAGTCGTCAAGACTAAACACTTCCTGTCCTTCAAGTTTTACTTTAATAGTTCTAACAATTGCTCTGCCAAGATTGTCAACCAGTGTTCTGTTTACGTCTGCGTCTGATGAAAGTTCAATATTAAAAGCAAGGCGTGCAGTGCCAGGAACAATAACGTCACTGGGACCTAGGTTTGGAAACTTTACTGTAAGCGTTTGGTTCTGGTCTATGGTACTAGGATTGTTTGTGATGACTATTGATTGACGAATGCCCTTAACACCCAGAGGCTCATGTAGTTTTCTGTATGGGTCTAACTTTGATCCGTAAGACTGTGTCATTTTTATTATGCACAATAAAAAATAATAAATTAATAAAACAATGGCAGCGGGAGGATTTAATCATGAAGATTTTGAAATGGATGACACGTATGATTTTGGTAATACAACATATATGACAGATATGACTGGTACAAGAAATATTTACAGTTTACGTCACGAACTTTTAGAAACCAAAGTGAACTCATTTTATGATCATGTTGGTGGCCGCCCAGACAACGTAGACCCTAATCAGTTTGAACTTGATGGCAAGGGTCATTTATATTTAAACACTGTTGACAAAGGAAAAGTACTATTGACTAACAAAAAAGACCCTAGTAGGTTTAGGGCTTTAAGTACAATAAAAAATGAAGGTGGTGTTGATGCCTTGCGTCAACTTGGTATTGGTGGGTCTCCTGTCACGCCAAGACTGGCTAGTGTTCTTCACGACACACAAACAAAGTTGCCAACAGGGCAACAAATTGAAATGGCACCAGTAACAAGCCTACCAGAAATAGCAAACACTGTGATACAAGAAACTTCATTTACTGAAGGACAAATAAATGATGCTATGAAAACAATAGATGACCCACCTTTGTCAATGAGGGAGATTATGGGATTGGATAAATCACTGCAGACGATAAGAGGTGAGATGGTTAATAATATTGCCAAACTGGGTGAACTTGATAAACACATTGAACGTGAAAAAGAAAAACTGGCTACCGCAGACAATGGGAATCTTGACACAGAAATGAAAGAGAGAATCCAACATAGATTAAATGATTTGCAGATAGAAAGATCAGGACGATTAGAAGTGATTAGTATTGCAAGAGGAAAACTGAAAACCCAAGTTAACAGAATTAGAGAAACTATTGAGAAAATACTTCACGAAGACACTACTCTGGCTGAGAGACTTAAAACACTTTTCAGAGAGCAGGGTATCACAATTGCTAGTTTAATTACTGCTCTTGGGTTTATTATCAGTACTGTAGTGCTGGCTGTCTCCGGTGCCGGGGTTGGTTCTGCACCTCCGGGCCCAACACCACCGGGCCCAACGCCACCGGCTCCACCAACAGATCCAAAAGATTTACAGTCATGGGTAAAGAAACAACTGTCTCACATATCAGACTTGCTTAAGAAATTGGCTCTGAAAGCAGTAGACTCGTTACCCAATATAATTGGCTCTGTTGTAAGCTGGTTGATTAGTACAGCGGCAAAGGCAGTAGGGTTTATGGCGGAGCATGTGTGGGTATTTTTGGTGACAGTAGGAGGGTTAATGGTGGGTTATTTAATGAAACAGATAAAGAAGTAATACTCCTAGTCCTGTTAATCCTATTACCAATGCAGTTCTCTCTGACTCATGAGTGTCAAGGGTTGGTGTTACTGACTGTATGGCTGTTGGAGCAAGGGAAGTAATCACTTGTAATGGTTTTAATGTCTGAACATGCGCAGTTGTTCCTCCTAAATTTACAGTTTTATTGAGACCTAGTTTTTGACCAACACCTGCAACAATGATTTCATTATTATAATTTGTTATTGTCCCCATTTGGAGTTGAAGGTCAGATGGTAACATGTATAACCCAGTGCCAACTACAAAGTCAACTTTCGATCTGGCATATCTGAGTACATTTTGGTAGCGTTGTATGCTAGATGGGAGATCAACTGTTGAATTAATTGAATCTTCAAGATTAGCGAGAAACTGTTTTTGAGATTCAAATATACCACTTCCATTTAAAATATTCGATTTTGTTAGTGATTGTGCACCTAGTATGCACCAGACATATGTTCTGATAGACTCATTGACGCGCTCGACTCCCGCTTGAGTAAACCCGTCACTCCTGTCCAAGACAAATGTGGTCCACGCATTAGACTGTTTCTGCTCTATTGATCCTAACCAGACTTCAGATTTTGATGAGAATGAAGTGTAACCAGGGTAATAATCTTGAGGGTATTGTCTGTGACTCAAAGCGTAATACAATGTACCAATGCCGTGGTGATCATCAAGTTTTTGTGTGAAGTCATACCGGGGACTGATGTTAAATTCATTACAGATGCGTTCAAACGCTTTCATATCCATGGGGTTGTTATACCTGTTGAAACTGGATTCAGTGGGTAGTGGTGTATGCAGTTCTGACAGAATACGTCTAAGCTGGTAGTAAGTGTGGAAACGATACACAGATCTAATCAGTTTGTTTGAGTGATTCAAGTGGTCTGTAAATGAAACACCACAGCCTGTAGTTGAACATAGTATGGCAAAATTGAGTTGGTTTTGAAACATCTGTAGTGGACTTGAAGACCACTTTCTTGCAGTTGAGTCATCTGTTATTGGAGGGTTTAGGTAATGGTCAAATGGGTTGGGTACTTTCACTTGGAATAGATCTTGTTCACTTACAGCTATATCGAGTTGATTTAGTTGAATTATTTTCTGTTCATAAGTAGGTGCAACATTATATTTGGCATTCACATTAAATTGAAATGCGTTTGTTGTGGTAATGGTTGGTGATTTAAATTCCATCCTTTTTTATATGAGATAATAAAAATGTTTATTACCTTAACAAATCTTGACACAAGCAAACCAGTGTGGTTAACTAATGGGATTGATAATCGTGATGGTAGCAAGGCTGCAGCTATCCATGAAATGTTCTACACAGTAAAATGGTTTAATGTAGAAGATAATATATATAATAAAGTAAATTTAGATGATAAGACTGAAGCTATACCACCCGGGTATTATGACTTTTGTACTATAGCTGAATGGTTTCAAAGTAATTTTAAAATTAAAGCAACTTTAAATCCAGCTACATTGTTACATTAGAATTTCCGACACAAAATTGGTTAAGGATCTCAGACAGATTTGCATATTTACTTGGATTTTATATTGACGAAGATTGGTATAGAACAGATGATTTAGATGAAGCTATGTCTGGTATTATAACAATGAAGACAAAAAGACTTAAAATAACTGGAAAACGCCCTGTCAATTTGTCAGTACACACAGTGCTAAATGTTTATTTGAAAGAACTAAACACATCTGAGAATGTTCACAATGGAAAGCCTTCAACTTTGTTGAGATGCTTACCAACTGGAACTGCACCCTATTGTGAAAGTGTAGTTGTTAGATTTCCTAATTTACAGTTTAAGAAATTAGGTTCTAGTTTCTTTGAGTCACTGAGTATATCTGTAACTAATCAGGATGACAAACCAGTTCTTATGCATGATTTTAGTGTTGTGTTGGAAATTAAATAATTTTATTTTTGTTTATAAAAATGAGTGGTCTTGGTCCAAAGCGAACAATCATACCAGTTGCGTGTCCGGTTACAGAGTTGAAAGATTTGGCAGACGTACAGGATTTTGAGAAGGAAGGAGAAATTGGAGAAATATATGGTTTTGAACTTGATTCCTTTGGCATGTACAAGAGGAAAGTAATTGTTGACATGAAAGACGGTGAAAAACAGATTCCTAAACTTGGTCAGCTACGTGATGTTACTGTACCTACTCCACCCGTAAATAATGCGCCTTACAACTTAATACATGTGGGAAATAAGTGGGTGGTTTCACCTGTACCTGTTCCACCGCCCACAATTGACTGGGACATAAAGTTGGAATTTATTAGTCCTTATGTATACACTGATGATGAAGGCGCCTTAGTGTTTAGGAAAGTTGTTAATTCTGGGCCGCTTATTGTAAGCCTTGTTCCAAGCTTTGCCCCAGACAACAATAGCAGAGAAAAACTGAAAGTTGAAAATTATGAGAAACGGCGGTATCTTCTTACAACTAGAAAGGGTAGATCAGATACTTCTGTTGTGTTTATGCCAGCAAGCTTAGTCATGGCTAGAGAAGCGACAATAGTATTTGAAATTATCATGAAATCTGTTGCTACTGCTAAAGAGGCTCAAATTGCACAAGGAATTAAACTTACATGGGACGAAACAGTAACAGAATCATCAAAGGTCTTTATTGCCATTACAAAAAATAATGATGTTATTAATGTTTCAAGCAGTGTTCCAGCTGTCAAGGTGGTGGTCGACAAAACAACTTTTGTTCGTCTGAGTTACATAAACCTTGAACACATTGATCTTGTTGCATTTTATTATGCCAGCAAATTGTATACTTTTGAAGAGTTGCAAAATGTAATTGCTGATTAAATAAAAAAAATATTTGTCAATAAAAAAAATGGTAAACTTCTATCCGCAACTACCGACGCTTGAGCCGACTGAAACAAATGTGATGACTAAAACAACACTTGCGCCTGATCCACATATGCCAATTGCTTCAGATAAAACATTACAGGCAGATGCATTCAGATTAAATAATATTACAGAAGCTTTGAAATATTTGGAAGGAGAAGAGACGAGGTACTCCAGGTGCAAAAGGAGGTATAAGGCCGTTTTCAATTCTGTACAAAACACATCTATGGCTATTGGTGCAGTTTCAGCTTCATGTTCTGTAGGGGGCATTGTTTTGTTCGCCACAGGAATTGGGAGTTTGGCTGGAATAGCAATTGAGGGTCTAAGCGTTGCTACATGCCTAGCGTGCTTTGGTTTGGAGGCCTTGAACAAGAGGTTTCACACAAAATTAGAAAAACATGAAGCATTGAGTACTTTGGCGGGTGCAAAGCTGAGCAGTCTTAAACTTATTATCAGTAAGGCATTGAACGATAATTTTATTGATGACAAGGAATTTAAGAGAGTCCAGGATGATTTAAATAACTACAAACAACAAAAGTCTGAAATCCAGAATAAAATGCGTAGTCAATCTCCCGTGAATGTTGAAGAACTGAAGGCTAGTTTTTTAGCGGAAGGAAAAAAGATCGGTGTTCAGGAAACCACAGAAAAGCTACACAATCTTTTAAACAAATAAAAATCAGATTTGGTAATCGTTTATTAATGTCATACACTTCACAGAGAGATGTCATGCCACTTACACAGTTTAGGCCTGCACCATCTGCACCACCAGAATATTATTGAGAAAAAAAAGTTTTCCGGTGCCCTTGTGTCTTGGTAAAAAAGACTTAGTATACGTGACTAGAGTCAAGTTGTTATTAAGTACTTGCAAGTAATTAGGATAAGTAATTAATAAGTTCTTAATGTAAGTAGTTAATAAGTTCCTATTGTAACTCACTTAAAGGTAACCTTTAAGTGAGTTGTGACTTATTGTTTTTACTTGGTATTTTCTTATCCAGCTGTTTTTTCAGTGCCTGTATAGTGTAATAACCACCAGTTGATTTTCTAATTCCTCAGAAACCACATGAGTACATTAAGCCCACTTGTACAAATCCCCCTCCTTTCAAATAATAACGTTCCCCCTGTTGATCTTTGACACAACTTAGCGATTTGAAAGGGTGTAGCTATAAAAGCCATTGACGGGTGAGAGTCTTTTCAAAATGCGGCTCGTGTCTGAATTGAAAAGGAATGGAATGCGGCCGCGGCGTGAGGCAACACAAAAGGCGATCAACCGTGACACCACCTGGCAGCTCATGCTTACGATAAAATTGTACTGACATGAGTGTCTGTAAGTGCGTGTGTGTGTGTGTGTGTTTGTGTGTGTGTACGTCTGTTTGTTTGTTTGTTTGTTTGTTTGTTTGTTTGTTTGTGTGCGCGTCTGTGTGTTTTGTCTGTGCGTCAGTGTGTGTGCGTTAAATATTACTTGTTAGTTTCTTATCAAACTGTTTATAGTGCACAGTATAACCACCGTCTGATTTTTCGGGAACCAGTCGTTGAGTAAATATGAAGTCAATTTCGAAACTCTTCTTGTCACCTCTCAGCAAATAGCCTTTTCAAAGCTGTAGAGCCGGTTTATTCATAGAGTGTTCCCTTACTAAGTTGAATAGCGACGCCCTGGCGTTGGCTGTTAGCCATTTGCATTTAATGGCAAATCGAACGGGTGAACACATAATTGAAAAAATTATAAATTCCTGTATGAATAGCGACTCAGGTGCGGTGCATACCGATCTGATTCAAAAAATTTCGATCCCGGTTTCAAAAGGCAATCTCGTCCCGACAAGAAAATGCGAATAATTGCTATTTTCAGAACAGGTCTATTCATATCTTACCTGAATTGAAGTGGGGGTCTTTCAAAACCAGTCAAGCGTAGGCATGAGGTGTTTATGTATTATATATAATTACTTTGGGTTACAAGCACTGGTTTGATCGGGCGTTTTGTCTATGGGGGGGGGGGGGGGAGGGGGGAGGGGGGAGGGGATTTGAAGTATTATTAACACTATGACTGAGTTAACCCCTTAAATTCTCAGTCATAGTGTTAATGAAGATTCAGTTCTTTCTTTATATATCTAATTACAGAGAAAAATAAAAGGAATTTGAGAAAAAGGAAAGGCAAGGTCGTGTGCGTTTTTGTGAGCGAATAACATAGAAAAATGAGGGCCATAGAAGATTCTCTAAAACTCCCATATTCCCCCTCTCTGTGTGTGTGTGTGTGGTTGTGCACAAAACCCCTAAAGTGGGTGACTTTCTTTACCATCCTTATATAAAATGGGTGTGTGTAAAATTATGGGTGACGAAGTCAGGCACCCGTTTTTTCTAAGGGTTGTTTTTGCACTATCTTTCATTAAAAAGTCAGAAAAAAATATCAAAATAGGATGTCCCCATTTTGAGTGTTTTACATAATGTTTTGTGTTTCCAACGCACTCCACCAGTGTGTTGTTACGGAAGCGAGTGTCTGTGTGACGTCCCCTTGCTTAGCTATAAATAACTTGATACCTGATTGGTCCACTGCGCAGTGACATGAAGTGAGTTGTTTCCCCTGACCGTTTGCTGACTTGACAAACCACCATTGGCTTTCGTCCCGAGCCGCTGTTAAGTTGCAAAGGTAAATGTTATACAGTATTGCATGCCCATTTCATTTAAGAGCACGCCCAAGTGTACTTATTCAGCGCAGTTATTTAACTTAGATGCTCCCAATCCGATACAATTGTACTGTCAACCGATACTGACCCGCTTCGAGAAAAGACGTCTGCAACGGTCGTCTGCTTCTCTTGTTTCCTAAAATATAATAGAACCCCACGATTTTAATAAAAGCTTTCTTCTTCAATGAAAGAAATTCGTCCTATAACACCATTAAAATGCCAATCTGTCACGCGATTTTGTTGCTTTTTTTTCTGACATGTTTGATTGTGATCGAAAGTAACTTCACACATGCACCATGATGCGTAACAAAACGAAAATGCCGCAGATTTCAGTGTGTATTTCAATCATCGTAGGCAACAGTGTCTCGCGATTCCAAGAACAGACTTCCACGAACAGCTTTTTCGGATTGTGTCGCTTTTTACTGTTTTACCAGTTGTTGTTCGTAAGGGGGTGGGGGTGGGGGGGGGGGGAGCAAAGTGAGGATACTCTTAACCTCTAAAGTGCCAAGGACGTGCTCTCTTCATGCCAAGAGCAAGAGTGTCTCAGATTTATGCCAGAGATGCCTAAGGGTTAGTGATCCGTCCACAAACATGAGAATGTAGACAAGAGAGCTAGAGAGACAGGCACATTATATACATAGATGTGCACATAGGGCTAATCCTACACAAGCACAGTGATATTAATAGTATAAGGTATGTTGCGTGGATACGTGAACTGATGGTTCAGTAATTTATGGTTTTCTTTTATCAAAGTAACTAAAGGTTTTACATGGTCTGATTAAATTACATTCACAAAAAATATACTGCAGTAATTATGTATATCTGATCCAAAATTTACATGGTTGCATTTGACATGCTTGCAGCACTATTTTCGCCACACTCAGGACTTTCTGCACACACCCAGCGCCAGAAGGCAGCAGAATGTCCAAAAGCATCGGGATCTATGAAAGTGGACAAGCCCCTTCCTGGCACATGACCAAGGTCCACAAAATTATTCAGCTGCCTGAGCAGCAGAAGGATAGCCCAGCCTCTGCTGGAGCTGGTAGGCGGGTGCATAGGCGGCAGGGGAATGCCCACAATTACAAACTGGTAAGTGATTCTATGAGCAACCTCATTTTATTGACTCACGTGCGTCCGTCGTCCATGGTAAACTTCAACGGTGGCATTTTCTCTGAGACTATTCAAGTCACATTCTTCAAGCTTGGCCCAAGGATACTTTGTGGCACGACTAATACCAATTTGAGTGACCTCTCACAAAGGGTCATGCGGGGTTGACAGATATGTGAAAAATGCTTACATTTTCAGAAAACATAGATTTTGCTGCTGCAGAAGCCAGCCCTTGCCACCGAGGTCACACATATGTAAATCGGTCATACACGGGATTATTCTTTTTTATTCTTTTGCAAAGGCCCTTAAACCAAAATTGTGCTATTTCTGTCCTAATGCAGCTTTTTTTTCTTTTTCCAGTTGGCAAATGGAGACTGGGATGGACCTGAGAGTGTAAGCTCATCGGAATACAAGGACAGTGATGACGAGGAGTTTGTTCCTGGCTCGAGTTCACAGGATTCAGACTGTGTGTCGCCATCAATCCCTGGGGACTCTGACACAGACAGTATTGTATTTACTTTGTTAGATTTCAAAGTGGCAGGTTCAGGGTGGGAAGGTGTCAGTGAAGCAAGTACCAGCAAGGTGCAGTGTGCAGAACCTGGCGAATTAGGGGGTGGCATCGAGAATGTGGATAGGCAGAAGGAACATGACGTTGGGGGTGGGGAAAGAGCACTTACAGAAGAAACAGGTGTGCACGTGTCACAGAGAGGGAAAGGAAAGTACAAATGGGACAAGAAACATGCATGCAAATTTGTAGCAAGCTTGGCTTAAATTTGAGCACGCACATCAGGCGTTAAAAAGGCAATCTCGCAATGCGCATAGGCCATGCCTTTAAAAAATATTTTCACGGATCAAACAGTCACAGGCATCCAAACAGCTTGGGCATGGTTTAGATGATAGGTGGCGGCATGAGTTCTCTGAGGTGGAGCGGTTTGACTCTGTCTTTACCGGGGACTGGTATGATTGTGTGTCAGCTACAGCAGCCCAGTCGGTCGGGATGATGACCATGAACAAACCCAAGCTGATCCCATCATGTGAGGATGTTACAAAAGTACAAACGCTTCTTGAGACAAGGATGGTTTCGGAAGATTATCCGACAGTGGTTAAAGCAACTCTTTGTGCTATATCACTTTTCAATCGTAAATGACCCCTCAGAGAACTTCAGAGAATGAAGGTATCAGACTTCCAGAATGCTAAGATTGGAATGATCACCAATCAAGATATCTTGAAAGGTCTCACAGAGGTTGAGAAGAAAATGGTAAATCATTTTCAGTGAGTGGAAATCAGAGGCAAGTTTAATAGGAGTGTTCCCATTTGCTGACAAGAAGATGATGACAACTGTGGGCAGAATCCTTCAAATGAGGCAATCAGTGCCAGCTCTAGCTGGTTCCCAGTACATCTTTGCCACACCTTCTGGTCAGAGGCCTTACAGAGGCCATGATGTTCAGGCCTTCAGGAACATGTGCTACAAGCACAAGTGTCAATGTTCACATTTACTCAGTCACGGAAGCAGGTTGCAACTTTTGCTCAGTCAATGGCCATTTCAGAGTTGGATCAGGATCAGCTGGCGGATTTTCTTGGTCATGATATTCGGATACATCGCTATATCTACCGCCAACCTCCTTCAAAAGGCAAAAGTGTCAGTTAACAATGGGATGACATATTTTGAGAGTTGCATTAGAGCTGAGCTGGGCGATGAAGAGATTGACTTTGACAATGAAGACACATCAGAAACTTTTAGAGAGGTCTCAGGGCAAACAACAACTGTGAATGAAGCAAGTATCAAGTCAACAACACAGGAATCAATGAGCATGACAAAGAAAAGACGCCAAGAGCCTGATTAAAATCTTGATAGTTTTGATGATGACAGTACTGCGTCGGCTCCTGTTCGAAAGAAAGCTAGATTTTCAAGAAAACCATGGGGGAAAGCTGAAGAAAAAGCAGGCAATCCCAGAAGAGCCCGCACTTAGACATAGACCCTGGACAAATATTAATGATTACATCCGCATAAAACCGAAAAGGGTACAAAAGAAATGAATTGAGATTCTCCGAGAGAACACACTCGCAGCATTTTTGTTTTCATAAAGATTTATTACAAGGGTGTTATTAATGGGTTGGTTTCAGCGTGCATAGCTTGTTTTTATCTGATGTACACCTGGATCATTTTGTATACTGTATAACATTCACCTTTGCAACAATAATAAGATAAGAAAACCAATGTCAACAAATGATTTATTACAAGAGTGTTGGTTTCAGCGTGTATAGCTTGTTTTATCTGATGTACACCTGGATCATTTTGTATATTGTATAACTTTGCAACAGCGGCTCGGGATGAAAGACAATAAGAAGATAAGAGAACCATTGTCAACAAATGATTTATTACAAGAGTAATATTATTGGGTTGGTTTCAGTGTGTATAGCTTGTTTTTATCTGATGTAGGGGAGGAGCCCCTATTATGAAACAGTGCTTATTATGAAACACCTTGCTCCCGGCAAAAGGGAATAACTTTTCTAAATTCCGCCTACTTCAGTAAGCCTTTTTCCGGTACAAGAATGTCAGGCGTGATGAAAACGAAAACACGCCGAGAAAATGTGATTTTTGACCCTTCTGCATCTAATTTTTCGCCATTTTGAAACACCTACATCAGCATTCAGTTTAGTGATTTTTTTAAATAGCTACTCTTGTCATGAAGAGCAATCTTCGGACATCAGATAACCAGCAGCAATCGTTTTGATTCTCTTTTTGTTGTTTTGGAGGCACGCATTTTTCTGGAGAGGTATCTTGTTCCTATTATGAAACACAAAGAGCTAGTAATATGAAATGTGTTTCATAATTAGAACAGTGTTTCATATAAGGAGCAGTGTTTGTCGATAGGAAAGAGGGGTACGCTAAGTAAGTGACTGGAAGTAATGCATATGGAAACATTTTACTGTGGTGTCTGCAGGGGCATACATTCCATGCCTCCACATAGAGCTAAATTTCCATGCACCCTAAGAGAAAACCTACTAAAAGGGGGGAAGGGGTTGCAGTCGATATATTGTCGTAATAAATGAAAAGGATAGGGGAGACTGCCAGTGCTAATATTTTAGGAAGTTTACAAAGTAAAGTCGGTAAAAGCACTGTCAGGGGAGAGAATTTTGCAAATGTCCTTTCTTTCTTTAATTACTTTATGGGTCTGCTATGCATGCAAATTTTCCTATAAAAAACATCATAGGAATAGAAAATCTCTTTAAATTTTGGTAATTCGTCCAGCAGGTTTTTAAAAGAAGTTATGTTAGGTGCTTTTTTTTAAATGAAACTGGTAACTCATTCCAAACAATGGCAACTATGTTAGAAAAACAAAACTTCCGCAGGTTAGTGTTGCTGTGCTGTACAAAGATTTTCCCTTCAGAGTTTCGGGTTGTGTCACAAAATGGTGCTGCAAAAAAGTCGTTCCAATTTAGGTCGTCGATGCCATTATACATTTTAAAAACTTGGATTAAGTCTCCACGTATTCTACGTCCACGTAAGGAGTGTAGTCCAAAGTATCTGAGTCTGTCTAAGTAAGTCATATTTCTACATTCTTTGACCAGATTTGTTGCTCCTCTCTGTACCCTTTCGAGTGCAGCTGATTGTCTCTTTAAACCTGCACTTATAGATCTAGTTTGATCGAAGCAACCCCCCCCCCCCTCCCCCCCAAAAAAAATAAAAAAAAAAAAAGATAGGAAAGAGGGGGTGTGCTAGGTAAGTGACTGGAAGCAATGCATATGAAAACCCCCCACTGTTCCAGCCCATCCCCCTCTTTGGGGGACCTAGATTTAAATTCCCATGCACCAAGGGGCTGGAACAGTGGGATGTGTGATACGCCACCCTTCGGGGGAGGGGGGGGGGGGCTTCCATATGAATTGCTTCCAGTCACTTACCTAGCGCACCCCCTCTTTCCTATCTTTTTTTTTTTTTTTTTTTTGGGGGGGGTGGGGGGTGCTTCGATCAAACTAGATCTATGACTAATGTCGATACAGCACAATTCTCTCCCCTGACAGTGCTTTTACCTACTTTACTTTGGAAACTTCCTAAAATATTACCACTGGCAGTCTTGCCTTTTCTTTTCTGTGTCGACAATGCTAGCTTGTATCAAGTGTTACTTCTGATGTGGAAAAACTAAATACAGTAGCTTTTATTCCACCATACATAGAACATTTTCAACACACTTGCTGACATGCCTGCCCTTTGAACTTTGGAAGGAGCCAATAAACTTAATATGCATAGACAGTTTAACCCCTAGCAAAATATTTCCACTGGGGTCTTATTGCAAAGTTCAATACAAACTACCTGTAATAACAAAAACTTAAAATAAATGCCTTCTTACTTCTCGTGACCTTTGACCTTAATGAGAGGTCAACTTAGTAGAGCTGCAGACAAAAGTTGTATCATCAGTTTTCTCTTTGGCAAGTTTTAAAATAAGATTATAACTATTTTCTTTTTTTTTAAAAATCGCCCGTTATTGACCTTGTAACCTTGACCTTTCATGGAGGTCAGCGCAAGTGACAATCAAAGCTATTGTCAAATATGATCACTGTGCCAAATTAGAAGTCTGTGGCTCTGATGGTCTCTCAGAAATTCAAAATGATAACATCTGTTACAATTGGATAACACAGGATAATGGATGGATGGACCAATAGTGGACCAGCGGCGGATGACTCATTATATTTAACTCACTTTTAATATTAGATGAACCTATAATGTCTGCTAACCATCTCTCATGCCTTAATTTTCCAACAAAATGCAAGTGAAACTTGTAAAAATGACATAATCACACTGTTTCATAATAGGAGACCTAGTGTTTCATATTAGGCAAATGGTGTCTAATATGAACCAATGTGTCACTCCAACTCCAGAGCACATACAAAAGTCCCTTAATTTCCAGATACATTATCTTGATTCTCACATAAATGCCATGATAAACTGTTTTGCTTCAGAAGGACAAAACGTAGCAATGTTTAAGGTTGTATACTATACCTATATTTTTTAATTGAAAACTGCCGCTTATAGGGTTTTTTGAGAGCCTTATTGAGTCTGGAGGCTATTGCCATCCTGAAAGACCCATGGTCCCGGGCATATTTGTAAGTTTGAGCCTTTTGCGTGACCTACCCCTTGAGCGAAAACACGCAAAATAGCTGATTTCAGAACACAATAAAAATTTATCGAATAGTGTGTTAAAATGATAAAGAAACATTTCGGTCACTTCATAAAGTATGTTAGTATTTTCTCCTAAAAAAAGTGTGTTCTGATAATTGGAATTCTAAGTGCAATCGAGAAAAGTTTATGTTGTAAATTCGCAAATTGCCCGGATGTTATCAAGAACATGACAAGTGTTTGCAATGTTGGGCAATTGCTCAGGCCCTTTTTATTCGATAAAGTCGTACTTTATGTTATAACTATCACATTGATTATGAAGAAAATATGGGGTCCCGCACAAAATTTGGCACTTTGGGTCGTTTTCGAGTGCGTATTCAATAAGGGATACAAGCGATGTCTGACTTCCGGCAGATCATATCTCCGCCGTAGCTGGTCACAAGCACGCATGAGAAAGAAGGGAAAACGACTATTTTAAACCTACAAGGGAAAACCTACGCCCAAACTGTTGCAAACTACGCCCAAACTGCTAGTCCTCGATCACTATTTGTGACAGTAAACTGGAACAAACAACAACGGCAGATAAGGGATGAAAACGTTTATCTATAAGTAATTAAATGCACGTGCTGGTTCTTAGTAATTTAGTTAGTGCAGTGGTAAGGTATTTTTTTTGCCACGCAGGTGACCAGGGTTCGAGTCCCGTAGATGGCGACATTTTTTTCCTGCTCACATTTGAAACCCATACATTTTCTACTTCGCTAAATGAAACAAACACACTTTAAACCCAAAGCAAAAAAAAATTTAACGCGTAGTATTTTTTTATTTTTTTTTTTAAATATGCGATTATCATCACTGTGGGAATGTGAATGTTAAACCATAAACCAACCAACTGGATTCAGTCTTGGATAAAAATGCACACTGGTTACCTCAGTACATTTGTTCATTCATTTTTTTCAGCCAGGCATTGTGTGAACATGTTTACATTACATGTTTACATTCATTAAATCATTCACAGCTTCACTGATGAAAAAGCACACCAAAGAGTGTTGTCACAGGCAGTTTTTTTTTAAAATAATTTTTACTGGCATCATCTACAAACATTAATTGATGTGAATTTGTTTTAATATACCTGCTGCAAGAAATACTACATGCTCCTTTGGTGTCTCCGTGAAAGCAGGTCGATGAACATCTCTGGTTGAAAGATGTTTGTAAACAGATTGGTAGTGGATGTACCTATCTCTCTAGCTGAATCTCAGTTTCCCAGCAGTTTTTGGTTACAAATTATAAGGAAACAAAAACACACTACCACCGAGCCACCCAGCTCCCCCTCAAAATACAGCTTACTGCAGAACATATTTCAACTACATGTAACATTATTCACATTTACATTGACAAAGTGCTGACTTTATACAAGCTATTTGGGAGAAAAGTGGAGCTGATGTCATTTTTAGTTGTGTGCATGCCTACGGAGACTTGTATGGACACGGATCATAGTTAGGTCATTCTGTTTGCTGGCGTGTGTCATGTACAGTACATCTGTAAAACTTGTGAAATGAACCATGTGGTTAGCAATTCTGATACGATAAGTAAAGCCACACAGCTGAAAGTCAAAGATTGACAGTGGAAGAAAAAAACAAAACAAACACAAAGTACAGTACATATCATATGCCTATGATCAGTTATCACCCAACCACTTAAATCTGCTGTGACAGCTGGAGGGTAATGCAAGAACTGCATGGTCAACTCACTCTTGAGCAGTATTGCGTTTTTCATTGAGCAAGTCCACATTTGCACAACATTTTAAGCTGAGGGTTTAATGACATAAATATACATCCCCACGTTTCTATATTTCCGCACATCCCCTCTTCAGAAAGGACCCATGGGTTTTATACTCTGAGGCCAATGACCATTTTCAGAATGAACCCTGTATATCATTTTGAATCATCCAAAGCGGAGCAGTGATAAGTTTTCTCCTTGTCTCACACCGATGCTGCACAAAATCTATCTGTACCACTGTTTCCTACCCCATAAGTGTCAGCTGTGGAGTACATATTTTGAATGACTGATGTATGCCAGTCTCTCTCTTGGCTGGACTTCGCGAACGAAGATTTTATAGGAGTTGCCCACGACGTCTGCAGGCTTGTTCGTGTATGCCAGTATTTTGTCACAAAAAAGACCTGTTCATATGATGAAATGTCTTCGAAAAATGAACACATTGTCAGTAAAGGGGTTTTCCTTGGATAATCAAAAACTAATACATATTAAGCTGCGTTTCCAAATCGCGACATGACAGGAGAGTGACAAAAAGTAACTTTTCTGAGGGGGTCATCCAAATAAATATGCATAGGAAGGTCTTACCATCAGGTTACCAAGTTTAGGGTTACAGTTAGGAATACTTGAGAAAAAAACATCTTTGGGCAATATATGGCTATCTTGTACCTATTTCCCGATTTCTTGTGACCCTTGACCTTTCTGACCTATCATGCATACGAAATTAGTATGCATGAAAAGTTCTTACCACCTTGTACCAAGTCTGGGTTTGAAGTTGTGTATACTTGAGAAAACATCTTTTTGGTCAAAATACAGATATTTTTCACCTTTTTACTGCATTACAAATTACAACATGGGTGTCAAATCGCTTTGTCACGTTGTTATATGAAAACACACAAAGCACACCCCCATCACTGTACAATAGCCCCTGAACTGCTCGACTGCACGTTACAATTTTGTCGCCCCGCTGCTTCTATGTCAGGCTTATGGAAACACTCCCTCTTTATTTCTATGTTCTCGAGTTTTGTCATTGTCACTTTGTTGTCACTGCCCCACTGCTGTTGTGTCTGCAGTTGGCCTGCTTGCCCTTCTCCTAATATATGGCTATGCATCAGCTCAGGCAGTAAGGCACAGGCTTTTGCTGCATTGCGAATGATGTGACTGTCCAAAACCTTGATATTGTGGCCAGCCTGGTGGATGGACATCAAAATAACAGGACGTCTGCCCTCCTACACAGGACAATCAGTTCACTTCCTTTGCCTTCTCGTCGGTTGGCCATCGCGGAGAGATGTACCCGCTGAACTCTTCTTCCCTTATCTTTCGCAACCTGCAAAAGATAATTTTGTATCAAAAAAAGTTTTGACATGCACATATTGCGTGCATATATGTTTGCAAGTATTTATACAAAGTACATACATGCATAATATGACAGTAGTCAGAACATGAACAAGAAAGGCAATGTCCTTATGGTTCACGTGTATGACCAATCCACATAATACGTCTGACCTTTTTGATCTTGGCTTGACTTCTCCAACAGGTCTCTGAAAATGTCTAAACATAAGTATAGGGCTGGATTTTGTACCAGTGAAACCTGAGTTTTTTTTTTCCAAATCCCTTCATTTTTCACACATTTGTCAACCCTCTGTGACCCTTGACCTCTGTGAGGGGCTGATTACATTAGTATGCACAGAAAAGTGTTATCATCATGCCAAATGTTATTGAAAAGTTTGCAAAAACATTGATAAAAACTACAACTCTACCCAAAACTAACTTTTGTCACCCTTATCATGTGGTATCTCCATAGCAAGTTTGAGTTTGAAGTTGAAAATACTACTTGAGATGACCTTTGAAAGGTCACAGAAATTGGTATGTTTAGAATTATTTTACCACAAAGTACCCTTGTGCCAAGTTTGAAGTCTGAGGCTTACATAGTCTTCGAGGAAATGCCAATGTTAAAGTTGCCCACAGATAACAGACAGTTGACGGACGACCCATTACAAACACTACACGTGCGCCAAAAATTAGACACCATTGAGCTTGAAATGACCACAAAGGGTGTATACATATATCTAGAATCAGCATCAATATTCAAAGTGTAACTTGCAGAAATTGTTTCAAACAGGACACAACGCATTGTTGTTTAGCAACAGCACACACTGGACCAAATGGGTAGTATTCAGAGTTTTCTAGTCCTTTTGTATGCACTAAGTGCTTATTAAAGAAAACGACAGTATTTGCAGACTTGCCCAACCCTCTAATTTTCAAATCAAATGCAATATGGTGCCACTTGTTGACAGCAAGTGATTTTAGCATTCGGTGTTGTTGAGAATGCTGGTACTAGTACTACACCATCTTCAAAATGAAAGAAAGCAATACAGTGTGATGTGTTTATTCCAACCAGTTGTGTTTTGTTATGAACCTGATTCTATTCACAAATCAATCGGTATGCTTTACCTCGAGTCCAGGACAATAAGTGTCGCCTTCTCTCACTTTAGTTGATCCGCTGGAACTGGAATTGCCTGCTTTTAGCTGTGGCCTTCTCCTTTGAGCAACATGACCTGACTAGCTCTTGCCTCTTCTTGGTGTAGGCGTCATACTTCTGTGCTTGTTTGCAAGTATGCCCTCTGGGCGTGACTCTGCAGTGAGACGTCAACAGCAGCACTGACCTGAAATGAAATACATGTTTATTATCATGTTATTCGGCAGCATGGCAATTTCACTTCTGATTTTATTTCAGGGTGGGTCGGTTCAAAACTCCACAAACAGGGACTTTGTTATAGCATTATAAACAATTTGGGGCCGGTGGGGGGAGTCCCCCCCCCCCCCACCCAATTTGTTCCTACATTTAGTTTACACATTACTACCTTCAAACTAATGTGAAATAAACTGTGAACACCACAAACAACAATGGTGAAGCCGGGATCGCTCGTGTGCATTTAAAACTGATCATTTTCTTAATCTGAACTGTGTGACCTTTCCAACAGGTGACTGAAATTTAAGTGCCATGAGTCTAAGCATAAGTAAAGGGCTGGCTTATGTACAGTTGTGAATAGTATTTGAGAAAAAATATCTTTTGTCAAAATATGGCTATTTTTTTTTTACCTATTTCTTGATTTCTCATGACCCTTGGCCTGAACTCAAACTGGTAGGCTAAGAGTAAGAAAGGTCTTGCCACAAAGTATCCTTCGGCTACGTTTGAAGACTGTGGTTTGAATAGTCTCCGAGAAAATGCCAACATTAAAGTTTACTATGGATGACCAATGGCCCAGAACATAGCCTTACACTTGCTTCGCACATGAGCCAATGAAAGAAGGCATTACAGTATGATGTGTTCATTCACACCATAGTTGTGTTGTGTTCTGCACCTGATTCTCGTCACAGATCTACTGGTATGATTTACCTTGAGTCCAGGAGAATAAGTGTCACCTTCCCTCACTTCACTTGAGCTGTGAGTGTGACCTTGGTCAGTTGGTGTAGGCGTCATACTTCTGCGCTTGTTTGCAAGTATGTACTCTGGGTTAAAGTACTGAGACTCCACAGCGAGAGGTCAACAGCAGTATTAGCCTGAAATGAAATACATGATTATTACTGTGTTGTTCGGCAGCATGACAATTTCACTTTGCGTGAACTAAATGCAGGGGCAGATTATTACTTTCAAAATAAATGCGACAAAAACTGTGTAAACCGCAAAGAACAAACAACAATGGCAAAGTCACGTCTGTACGCCTCATGCACATAACTGATTCACAACCTGTGTGACCTTTCCAAAAGGTAGCTGAAGTAAGTGTCACGAGTCTCAACATAAAGGCTTGCTTTTGTACTAGTCAAATTTGTATTTTTCACACATTCTACGGTCATCCAAAATGGTAGTCAACAAATATTAGGGTTTCAGTCATAGTAGCGTTTTACTAGGTAACCCTTTTAATCCTGATACACCCACTGCTTGAAATAAATGTGACTGTGATAGTTCAAGGGTGGTGCCAGAATAGATTGGCGTATTATCCACCAAGCTATTCTGGCACCATCCTTGAACTAAAAAAATGCTGGACCTATCTCCTAATCTGTAATATAGCCTTCATAAGACAGAGAATGGATGAGAAAACTAAGTTACTAAGTACTGAAAGCAGTTACTGAGTTAGTAATGCAAAATTCTCCCTTAGCAGGACTTTTTACTACACACAGTACGTTTTCCTAAATAATAAGCACTGGCACTGGTTTAATATCACTACAATGTGGACTACATTCCTTCCACCGTACCCCACCCGGGTCTGCCCTGGGGGACTTGGGTGGGGTTAGGTATTTTTTAGTTCCCAGGGTCACCCTGGTCAGCCCCACAGGGTGGGTTTTTCTCTCTATTCTGGGGCATGTGTTTCTGTCTACCCTTTGTCCATTCACCTGTATTTGCCCTTTTAAAACTCTCCCTACTGTCTGCACTGCCTGTAGCTCTTGATATTGGATGTGTGTTGCTAAATGGTCTTAGCTTTATTTAGCCCCATGTGTTAGGTTTATTTAATGTATTTGACCGGCTGGCGACATACATTCAATGTTCTGTTTTTTTTTTTTTTCACAAGCAGTGCAGGCACGTCCTGAGAAAACCTTGTTGCTGTCGGGACGTTAAGCAATGTACAATCAATCAATCAACCTTCCACCGTATTAGTAAAGGCTCTCTGAGAATGTATGGAAATGTTCTACTTCTAGGTGGTGACTGACATACATGGAATGCATGCCCCTGTCAACCCACAATAAAATGTAGTCTTCTTCATTGCAGGTAGGCTGTAAATTTCCATGCATAAAAGGACAGTTAGGTATTGGGGTTTTACGCCGTGCAGGTGACATCTCACGGCGGTGCATAAAACTTTTTTTTTTTTTTTAAAGAGTTGGAAAACCAGTCAGATACACCACCAACCACTTTTCTACTTTAGTTTACCTTTTCCTTGCTGATGTCTGAAGAGATTTTGTTGTTTTCCTGGCTCCCGTTCGGTTGGCCCGTTCATTGTTTTCTTCTTCTGAGAAATGGTTATGCGTTACCACTGACGCTCGATGACTTGTCGCAACTTATGCAAAAGTATCTTATTTCTGAGGAAACACAACATTTTATGCATAGAAACAGTCAGCTTACACACCTATTTCAGACAGTATATATCTTTTGTCAATTATCGATAAATTGAGCTTGTTTGCAATACGACTTGCCGTACGGCGGTTTTTTTCGGTGACCTCTAGTCTCAGGTCACGGCAGACGCAAGATAGCGGTATCTAAATGCGCAGAAAAGATGCGCGAAAGAGGTGTGTCCTACAACCTTAAAAGATTTCCTCTGAGAAAATCATAATCTAACGGTTAGGGGCCAGTGTTCATTCAATTTTGCACAATAAAATTTTAAAAATGTTAATGCATACATACACATTAAGTTAAAAAAATGAATATGAAAAAGAAGTATTCCATGAATTTGACCTTATTACTGACGCCTAATTTTCTGAAGACACCCATTTTCACTGTAATGCCAGTTTTTGTGTGAGAGGCTTTATACTTTATAGGTAGAAATCCTTTTTTTCTCCATCCAGTGGCTCTGTTTCTAGAAAATGTCTATTTTATTTTAAGTTAAAGAGCTTAGTAATAAGGTGAGTTCTAAACATTCGCATCAATTACAGAGCCATAGAATAAATAGAAATATGGGAACCCATTTTTACATAAAATGTAGGTAACCCACACTGAGGCTTTTGTTTCCATGTGTGTGTTTGTGTGTGTGTGTGTGTGTGTGTGTGTGTGTGTGTGTGTGTGTGTGTGTGTGTGTGTGTGTGTGTGTGTGTGTGTGTGTGTGTGTGTGATACTGATTAGCGCCGGTGTTTGTAAACGTACAAGTTAAAATCTTTATATTTTCTCTGAGAGACGTCTCCCGCAAAGGCTCCGAGGGTATTGTAATTAGAGTACACATTGACGAGATATTGTCCGTTTCGTGAAAACTGGTTGACCTGCATCTGAGTCCGTAATTTGTATTATTTGTACTAGACACTTTGCATATAGCTAGATTAAAGGAAGATATTGAATGATTTTGTTTGCCAGGATTATACCTCATCAACCTTTTGAGTGATGATTTTTTTCCAAATCGCCATTAAGATTTTTATTTATTTATTTATTTATTTATTTTAATAGGGCAGACATCGTTATAAATAAATCAGAGATGTCTTTATTTTACCGTACGGGATGTCTTCAAGCATGCCTCCAAGGGTATTGAAATTGGTCTACTCATTGTCCAAAAAATGGCCGTTTTACGAAAAACGGTTGACGCGTGTATCAGTCCATAATTTTTGTTTAACTTACTTGATATTTAGGGAATAGCTAGATTAGAGTTTACAATGTGATGGAGGAATGAAAACAAATTAGTTTTTCACAGCAGTGTTTTATTACAGGACCTTTGTAATCCTTTGCTTAGGCAAATTAAAGATGATATTTTCAGCGTACGATGTTGGAGGATAATTTTAAATGGGCTAAGAAGCCTCCATTACTTAGGAAGCCTACCTTGAGTCCAGAAAGTTATTGTCGCCAAGCACAGCTCTATCACGAATATTGTTCGCGAGCGCAACCTTTAATCCCACTTAGACCACTTAGTGATATTGGATTGATATTAGCGTTCGACCTTGGTCGCGTCCACTTACGAATATTGTTCTGCTAATTTGTTTATTCAAGATTGATGAGGCACTGGCGTTTGACCTTGCACGACTTATTCGCTCGTCCATGCCAGACAATGTAATGCCAATCACCTTCAACTGTTCTGACATCGGTGAGACTTCGACCAGACACAGGAACCAGAGCAGGCAGCTTGTCAACACTTTGAAAACGGTATTTGGTACTTGTTTTCCTAGAAGAAAATAATGATATATAATTTTGTGTGTGCTTTACTGTAAGCCTGTGGATTACTACTGCCGGTAAACCATGGCATAGTTTACTTGATGATTTTTGTCATATTTATGCTTTTTATTTTAGGTGTGTGTGTGTGTGTGTGGGGGGGGGGGGGGTAAATAGAAAGGCAAGTCTGATGACAAATGGGCCAAAAAGCCTCCAGTATTTGTTCAAACTGCAGCTTTGCCACTTTTTTCCTCGCTAAATCCTGGTAACAAGAAAATGAAGATTGTTTCACCAATCTTTCCGTTGACTGGAGGGCGACATGTTGATGCGCGCGCATCCTTACGAATTTCTAGCAGGTAATGACGTCAGTATACCACTTAGATGCAAAGCCTTTGGTTGTTTTAACTTGCAAAGTGAAGGCGATGACTGCGAAGAAAAGTTTTCATTTTCCTTATCCGAAAATGTCTGCTGGAGATCGGGAGCGTTGCCAAGCACGAGGTGCACAAAGTTACTGAAAAAGTGGACGATTACGAATGGATAAGAGTCTCATTTTGTGTCCGACGATCACTTCACACTTGGCTACAGCACATTCTGCAACAGTATAGCTTCTTTGCTTAACATTCACGGTAAAAGGTACCTTTGCGGTCCCGACACTAATCGATAATAGTTGTGTTGACAAAAAAACTATTTATGCGGCTATAGATAGCAAGGATACAAACAAACGCGATGCGGGGTGTGTTTGTAGGAGGCTGTTGTGTTTATGTGACGTCACCAAGCGCGCAAACATGGCCCTGCACCCCTTCGTCTGCTCTGGATAAAGTTTCAACGCGTTTTTATATATCTAAATGAAAGCCGGCGTGGATGGAGAAGTTCACCTAGATTTACGTTTTTTTCGATTCACGTAGATTTAGCTCATGTACTTGTACTTGTAGAATGCTATAGACCGATCCACTTTTTATTTGGCTCCTCCCCTTCAGTTGGCCGGGCAAGCGTGCGACGCGTGCTTCACGGAAAAGAGCGCGAGCGTAGACTGTAGCATAGTGGAGCGTGCTATTCGACGTTGATTTTTTTAACAATTTTTAGGATCTCATATCTTCTAAAGTATACCATTATTGGAGCTGTAAAATAATCGATACAAACTAGGTATTGGGTTTAATCAGTACAGCAAGTGGGGATATTGTCAGTCTAGAGATTACATCGTTATGCGACCCTAAACTTAGCCTTTATGAAATGTGCAAATCGTCTCATTTTTGCCAAATAAAGTTGTGATTTTTCATAAGCTATAACAGTTAAAGCTTTGAAATTTTGCGCGACCACACATTTGAGGCGCTCTTTCCGATGGTAATATTAGTTTTTATGTGTTTACAGTCTGAAATTGTGGATGACCCTACCGACACGTGGGCATCTCCCGATACTGAGCCTCTCGTGCAGGCAGTTATCAGTACACTTTTCTGAAGTCTGTCTAAAAAACGTCTTCCCCCCCCCCCTCCCTCCCCCCCCCCTCCCCCTGCTAGTGCTAGTCTGTTTACATCAATGAGGTGTCTCTCACTCGGGGTCAGCGCACATGCACGAATGACAGATCTACAATCCAATTTAGCACGAATGCATCACACACAACTGACAGATCTAAGATCTGTAAGTACTGTACAAGCGATCGAGTCAGTCTGTGAATACTGTGGAGGAACACGGAAAAGTAGAAATTTTACTTTAGAGCATACGTAGTGATGTCTTGTGATTCTCTCAGGGTTCCGATCTTTCGTGTCTGCCAGTCGTAATAAAGGCTTCGGGAACGGATCATTTTCTACACTTGGATATCGACTGGGGTATCAGGACTCTGATTCACGCTCCCAGTAACAACAGTGCTTTCCAGGCATCTCCACTACCGCCGAAATTGGTTAAAATAATCGAAACACGGACGCTGCCCCGCAAGCATAAACATTGAGTGTTTTGCCGTACCTTCTGCTTGGCAATCAGAAGCACATGGTCTGCAGCGTATTGATTGGTCGAGAGGCGAACGCGCGCTAAGCTTAATTGATTGACATTTGACGCCAGGAATGGTCGGTCTATTGGCACAGTGGTAGTTTGTGAATATATCTGCCTAATCTGAATATGTAACGAGACCTTTATAGCGCGACCGGACGATATGGCGACGGACTATATTATTATGCAGACTGATGATGTGCCAAACAAACGTTATGCCGACAGACGAATATGCCAAACAGACGATTCGCCGAATGGACGATATGACGACAGACAATTTGCCGAACGGACAATTCACCGTGCTATACTAGTATCGTTTCTCCTACAACAAGCATATTCTGAGTCAAAGTTTCTGCCGCCTGAACTGATTAATATCTACTTTTACTTCCGTTTGCTCCTGCCCACCCTCAAACTTCGAAAATTACAGGTGCTTAATGAGATAAATCTTAAACAGATCCGAATGGTCCATACCTTACTCACAAACCAGATAGGTGAGGCTAGCGCTGGTAGAATTGTAACATACCAGGGGGAATTACTCAGCGCGGCTGGACAGACAAAGGGATGTCTAAGGGATGTAGATGATCGTCTTGTTCTATACCTGCTTTTTTTCTGTGGGCTGGCGATTGGGTGCCTGATAGGAGGGGGCAGGGGATCTAACTGTTTGTCCAGCGCTGAGTAATTCCACTTGGTATGTGTACAGGTCCATACCTTGTCGTGGTGGTGGTGGTGGGAAGGGGGTGGGGGGGGCGGGAGGGGGGTTGCGTATCTCAGTGCCCCGGAGAGCTAAGACAGTGGGAGCTCAGGGTCACCCAAACTGAGCAAGTCAATTGGTAGAGATCAGGCAAATTCGGACCACCTCTCCCCGAGGCTAAAGGGGTTGGCATAGGGCTAACAACCCTATCCATCAATAAACATATAGTCCATAAGCTAGGAAGGTCTACCGTGCCCCCCCCCCCCCCTCAGTACTCAATAAGATGGGTTTCAAAGTGTTCCTTAGTATGTCCTGAGATGTTTAAGCCATGTTCCCCGAAAATCCTTAGGAACACACCAGAGATATAGCCGATGGCGCAAGGGTACCCCAATTCACGCTCTTCGCAGGTGCTAAAATGAGGTTGAGAAACATTTTCCTCTAAATAAAATCAGAATTCATTCCAGAAGCCAAAATCAGGCAATATTATGTTAAGGCACACGTTCTGCATCCTCTGCAAAAAACAGAATGAAAACATATTGAATCTCTGGCTCACAGTGAAGGTATTTGTGCACACAGTAAACGACCATTTCCGCGAAATCGCAAAAAAAAAAAAAAAAAAAAAAAAGAGACAAAAATAATGTGTCAGATGCATTCAGACGTTTTCTATAGCACCGACAGTCCATGTTCAGGTTTACATCATTAAAACAGGATGTCACAATTATTATAAACTTGACTAGGTGATGCTGTGATCACTGTGAGTGCCACAGTGGTTGATTTTGTATCCCTACACCCAAGTTGTAAAAATACACAAAATTAATTAGGAAAAAATTACTTAAGTTATTCCATATCATTTTGACCTATCTTTACCTATTACGTTTCAATAATATGAGCAAAAAGTGCAAGAAAATAAGAAAAGTCAGCATCCTTTATGGTACGTTCGTGGTGAATGATATCTTTTTCCCATTTAAAATACCGAAGTGGGAAACGTACGTTGTTTTTGATGCCCTCAGAAATTTTGTATACAGCTGATAGGTCTTTTTAAAGTTATATTGGTTAGGATAGAGTACCATAGTTACTCCCAACCTGATTTTATGATGCTGTGATGCATTTAGGGGCCACAGTGGCTGAATCTGCTACACTACCCCCTTTTTACCTGTACGCAAAGGAACGAACAATGATCATAACAATTACTCCTCTGTTTAATATTTTTGTTGCCAGTTTTCTTAACAAAATATGCATATTGAGCATACACATTTGTGATCATTTCATTAATTTCAATGTGACCCATCAATGTAATTGTAATTCTTTTTATTTAAGGCATGCTTAACAGGGGCTGCCGCTGAAGCTTCTACCGTCTGCACATTCAGCAGTCTTGTCAAACTCGGGGAAGGTTGTGTCTGATGCTGTTTTTGGTCTACATTAATGACATCAGTACAACAGTACCAAAGTTCGTCTCGAACATCCTTTATGCGGATGACTTTGCAGTGTGGAGCGCAGCAGAACATAAAGAAATAGCATCCTCCAGAATCCAGGATGCTGCCAATAGAGTCAGCAGCTGGACTGAAAGAGGCCACTCAAACTGAACTAGACCATCTCTTTCAATCAGACGGAACAGGTGACCTCAAAACTGGAGACCTTCCAGTACCAAAGACAGACAGGCCAACTTTACTGGCAACAACTAATTTACTGGATTCACGTGGAGGCCTCACATCAATGCCATGGAAGCTAGAGCTGCAAAAAAAAAGTCTCTGATGAAGAAACTGGTGGGGACCACATTGGCGCAAATTACAGCATCCTGGCACAAGCAAACACCTGCTCGGTCAGACCAGTAGTGCGGTACCAAGATACATCGACAACATGAAACACTGCCTGCAAAACACAAAAAGCCAGGCTTGAAAAGATGCAGAACATGGGTCATTCTCATGATGCAGTGACATTCTTAGAGCCATCTGGAGCACCCCAATTTAGGAAATGGAGGACATTAGAGCCACTGGAACGCAGAACAGCACACACGATGAAGACTTACTAAACACCGACAGCATGGGAGACTACAGGAGTAGACCAAGAACCGTCAGAAACGCCCACGTCTGAACCGCCAACTCAAGGTCCTGCAAAGGGCTAAAACTGACGTCCTGGAACCAAGCCCAAAGATTTGTGAACAGCTCCCTTCAGATACCTGGACATCTCGAAAGAGCCTTCAAGACAACATAAACAATGTTCCAGGACTCTTTGCCAAAGGTCGCGGCACTGCACAAAGCCATCTTGCTGGAGGTTATGCACAAGCGCTACCCTCACAGCAGCTGTGATACCGCACAAGATGCCGTGCGGAATGAAGAAAGTGGCATCTGCAGACCGCACTAATACCTCCCTCTCCTTACCGGCTGGCGGCAGCAGCTCCAACTTTCGTCCAGATCTGCAGGTGCTCAACACAGCAGCAGAGCACTACCTAGGGAAAGGAACGCTTGAGCCACTGATCTCACCAGGAAGCTTCAAGATAGCCTGGATGCCCTGTCCACAAAATAGTGCTGCAGTGGATTCCAGTGCATTCTGGTCTAGCTGGGAATGGAGAGGCTGACAGCCTGGCCAAAGCAGGCGCCAGACTACCTCAAGATCACAACCTCTTGTAAAGAAACCAAGACACTACAACAACAAAGTGATTGGCAACAGTAGAATGGTGGTTGCAGATGACATCAACAAGCTGAACAGGGAGAGCCAGGCCACCATCTTTCATCTACGCACTGATTACTCTGGACTGGGTCCATACAGAAAAGCAGGAACGAAGTTCACAAACTTTTCATAAACGTTTCACAATCCCAAACTGAAGCCTGAAGGTTACACACTTTAATTAGATCACTCTGTATCAGCAATTATTTGAAGATTCCGTGCCTAATGCATGAAAAGGTACCAAAATAAAAGAACGCTTAGCGAATGGCGGAGCTCGGTAGAAGCATAAACAACCAATCGGAATGTTCGGCAGAAAGGCCATGCAGTCACTTTATGATCAGAGCTAAATATAGATCACTTGCAACAAGCGTCAGCATGATCGTTCGCAATGGATTAGTCACAAATTGGGGGAGAAAAAAAAAGAAGTAGACAAACGTTTGCCAGCACATTGTCATTTTTTACGAACTTTCACAGACTTTAAGGGATAGGACTGAAATTGACAGACTTTCCAGGGCCCTGAAAAAAACTTGTCATTTTTTGACAACTTTCACAAATGTTCACAGACCGTAAGGACCCTGCTGGACTCACCTCGTGAGACTGGGTCATGCGGAAACAGCCCTATGCGAATTTGGCGTAGAAAATCAGTCTCCTTAGCACATTCTCCAAACATGTCCATACAGAGAAGCGGTCTGCTGGCAGTTCTGACCAGAAGACACGCCCCTGTACACCAAACTCTGAAAACATGCTGCCTAGCTCTTGACAGCTTACTTATTGGCAGCCAGAACAATATAAGATTTAAAGACGGCCATCAAAAAATTGAACGTTGCAGAAGGTGGAAGTGGAGATCTCGTGGTGGACATGTGGAAACTAAGTATTTTGATAACATTGTTTTGGCTATTAGGAACCATGAAACTTTATTACGCATATTCATATTTACACATTTCTAGACGAAAATAAATGAAAGGAAAAGGGGAGACCTTACTAGACCCGCCTTCCGCTAGGTAAAATATTGCCTAAAAGACCAGCCATTTAAAAATAGTTACAATTAATTTGATGGTCACATTGAAATTAATGAAATGATCACAAATTTTATGCTCAATATGCATATTTAAAAAAAAAAAACTGGCAACAAAAAATATTTAAACAGAGGAGTATGACGTAAGCAATTTTATGATTATTTTGCGTTACTTTGCGTACTGGTAAAATTGGGGTAGGGCAGCAGATTCAGCCACTGTGGCCCCTAAATGCATCACAGCATCACAAAATCAGGTTGGGAGTAACTGTGGTACTCTAGCCTAACCAATAAAACCTAAAAAAGACCTATCTTTTGTATACAAAATTTCTGAGGGCACCGGAAACAACGTACGTTTCCCAATTCGGCAATTTTAAATGGGAAAAAGCTATCATTCACCACGAATGTACCGTAAAGGATGCCGACTTTCCTTATTTTCTTGCACTTTGTGCTCATATTATTGATACTCAATAGGTAAAGAGAGGTCCAAATGAAATGGAATAACTTTAGTAATTTTTTATAATTAATTTTGTGTATTTTTACAACTTGGGGGTAGGGATACAAAATCAACCACTGTGGCACTCACAGTGATCACAGCATCATCTAGTCAAGTTTATAATAATTGTGACATCCTGTTTTAATGATGTAAGCCTGAGAATGGACTGCCAGCGCTATAGAAATGTCTGAAGGCATCTGACACATTATTTTTGTCGGTTTTTTTTTTTTGTTGCGATTTCGAGGAAATGGCCGTTTGCTGGGTGCACAAATACCTTCACTGTGAGCCAGATATTCAATATTTTTTCATTCTGTTCTTTTGCTGAGGATGCAGAACGTGTGCCTTAGCATAATATTGCCTGATTTGGGTTTCTGGAATGAATTCTGATTTATTTAGAGGAAAATGTTTCTCAGCCTCATTTTAGCACCTGCGAAGAGCGTGAATGGGGGTACCCTTGCGCCATCGTCTATATCTGTGGTGTGTTCCTAAGGATTTTCGGGGAACATGGCTTAAACATCTCAGGACATACTAAGAAACACTTTGAAACCCATCTTATTGAGTACTGGGTGGGGTGCACGGTAAACCTTCCTAGCTTATGGACTAATAACCTCTGTCCCTGGAAGGGGAAGGACTCTCATTCGAGAGCTTATGACGTGTTTTGGTGAAAGCCGCAAGGAAGCCACAACGCCCACCACCATTTTGTCAACCAGGAAAACCTTGACCATCGGATCATGGAACATCAGGACAATGTACGAGGCAGAGAAAACAGCACAAGTAGCTGCCGAGGCGCGCAATTACAACCTAACAGCCCTAGGGCTCAGCGATACCAAATGGTTGCAGTCAGGACAACTGAGCCTGTCAACAGGGGAACTCTGTACTCGGGACATGAGGAGGACAGGGCTGCACACACAGAAGGCGTGACACTTTTGCTGTCCTGAGAGGCGCAGAAAGCACTAGTTGGATGGGAAGCCCATAGACCAAGGATGATGACTGCCTCCTTCAACACAAGAAAAACATCAAGCTAAACATCATCCAGTGTGACAGCAGCAAGGAAATAAAAGACCACTTCTATGGTATCCTGCAAGCTGTACTGGACAAGACGAGGGGTAAATATATGAACATCCTGATGGGAGACTTAGGAAGAGAGGTTTGCAGACGTCACCGTTGCTGTATATTGTGATACGCTATTTTTACACCTAGTCCCATGACAACCTTGGCTAAAGAAGGCTAGTCTGAAGCGGGCAGTAGTAGTATCTTAATTATTCAATCGTGTTTGTTTCGTGTCTGATATTCTGTATTGAAAGAATATTAAACGTGTTTTGTTTTGTTTTTTCAGAGAAAATTTGATGGTGTATTTGGAAACTTCCAAACTCGTCTAGACCATGCTAGCTACACTGTCACATTGATACTGAGTGAAATGGTTGTGGAGAGAGGCCTCCTTACAAGCCAGAAGCAGGTATGTGCATAAGTGCATATGTAGCCGCAAAATATTGTTACGTTTGTGGTTGTGTTATTCTTTGAGAGCATGTGTGTGTTAATCATAGGAAAGATCCGATATTCATTTGAGTTATTTTGGATAAGAATTACATACCTTTTTAGTGTGATTCATTTTCTTTTGCACGGAGAATTGCGATCGAATTTTGTTGTGACGCTACGATGTTGTAAAGTTTGACCTACATTAGACTGGAAGGTTCGAGCAGGGTCGCGATCTTTCTAGTGACCTCATATTTGACGTCAAAGGACTCTGCAACATTTCGTAACATGGTAGTGGAAATTTGTAGTAACTTCTAGAGAGTTCTTTTGTAATGAATATTAATGAGTTTTGGTTACGTTTTCTTTTCTGATTGGTTGTGTTGGGAGAATTTGCTGGATTGTTCTGGAAATCTGTAATTGTATGAAAGACTGTGTTAGGAAGTATGTGTGTACATTGTATGAGAGACGCAGTGTGTCAAAAGTGTTGATACATTGTAGAGGAGACAGTGTATCAGTGAGTGCACGTGTGGATGCATTGTGGAGATCGCATCGCTGCAATAAAATATTGTTGGAACTGTTACTCCAACCTAATGCCACGTGTGACGAGTTGCAGCTGAGTGAAGTTTCTTTACAAGAACCCTACGTGCATGCGTCTGGTGTGATTATATCATACTACGACTACGACTACCACGTAACATTTGTCACCTCCGACGGGACTTTTTCAGTTGACTCAGTGAAAAGGGCAGCCGGAGACAACAGCCAGCAGTGAAACGCAGAGATGGCGTCATCGAAAATGTAGACATTCCTGCGGATTGGGAAGGCATGTGGATTGGAGGGAGTTCAGCTCCTAGAGTTTGTACAGGAGAGAAAGAGAAGGAGAGACTGGACAGAGAAAAGGAGAGAGAAAAGGAGAGACGGGAGAGAGAAGAAAAGAGATTGGAGAGAGAAAAAAGAGCCAAAGAGCGTGAAATCAAGAAATTCGAAATTCAGCGAGAAGAGGCAGAGAAACAGCGAAAGGAGGCAGATAAACCGCGAGAAGCCCATGACACAAAGAGGGAAGGAGGTAACCTTTGAGACCAGAAAGAACATCCTGTACCGAGTATTCAACAACCATGGAGACAAGCCTGTCCGTCAAGTGGTGGTTCCTGAACCCCTGAGGATGCAGGTGATGAAACTGGCCTATGATTCCATCTTAGGAGGACACCTGGGAATCAATAAGACCCTCGACAGGATCCGAGCAGTCTTCTACTGGCCTGATATGGCGGGCAACGTCACCCGATTCTGCAGGTTGTGCGACATATGCCAGAAAACAATCTCCAAGGGAAAGGTGCCCAAGGTTCCTCTAGAGAAAATGCCACTGATCGATATGCCTTTCAAGCAGGTAGCCGTGTTTACTCCAAAGTCGAAGCAAATTACTCGAGAAGATATTGACAGCTGAGCAGTGTTTTAACCAGACTCCATTAAAGTAGAGCGTTTCGGGCAGGGGGAAATGCGTACCTAAAGCAATTGCTGCGTGCAGGTCACAAGTTCATGTCGACAGAGTAAGTAGTATGCTTGGAAAGGTCTTAAAATCAGCTATCTTTCTGCAAAATTTGGTTAAGTCTTACCACCAGGTATCTTATACCAAGTTTGGCTTTGAAGTTGTAATTAGTATTTGAGAAAACAAATTTTGTCAAAATATGGCTTTTGACCCTGTGACATGTATTTTAGAAAGGTCTTGCCGCAAAGTATCCACCAATGGAGGTGGGTTAGCGACTTGTCCTGATACAGTAGTCGGGGAGTTGACACGGGACTGCATATTTCTCGTTTCAAATTGAATGTGCAGGTGTGGATAGGAAAAACGATTACCATGCATTTTGCCTTTTAATATATGACAGTTTTGACGTCGTTACGTTCGTGGCTTTTACTCTGCTCGGGTATATCGTTAGATGTTACTAAGCCGATCCAGTGAAGTAGAGTTCAAACTTGAAACCCATTTGTATACACGCCCCCCTCCCCCCCCCCCCCCCCCCCCCAAAAAAAAAAAAAAAAAAAAAAAGTGCATGACTCAAACAGCAACACACACCAATCAGACGCTTGATCTTTGGAAGCAAAATGTATTCCAGAAATATTAACACGTTGTCCGACATTCTAATTTCCGAATGTAACTACTATCTGGAAAAAATATGCATGCGTACATGCGTGTGCGTGAGAGAATGTTATTGGAATTTACTTACGATAAAGCCACAGCTAGTACAAAGCCATTTCATGTCGCGCGCGTGCGTGTGTGCGTGCGTGCGTGTGTGTGTGTGTTGGGGGGAACCGTGTATAGATCGGCATGTGCAGAAAACACGCGAGACGTGTACATCAAAGGAGTTTTACTGGGTTACCTGTTATGGCCAAAAGTAAACTAATTCCTTAACTTTGTATTCAATCCAGTTAGCACTGCGCTTTGTGTTGGACGCCATGGCCGGCAGAGAGAGAGAGAGAGAGAGAGAGAGAGAGAGAGACTAGAGAGAGAGAGAGAGAGAGAGAGAGAGAGAGAGAGAGAGAGAGAGAGAGAGAGAGAGAGAGAGAGAGAGAATCAATGAATCTTTATTTTACAACGGTAAAGATATTAACAATGCCAGAGGCAATGCCATTTTTCAAATCTGCCGTTAGAGAGAGAGAGAGAGAGAGAGAGAGAGAGAGAGAGAGAGAGAGAGAGAGAGAGAGAGAGAGAGAGAGAGAGAGAGAGAAGGGTTACATGTAAATGGACCAAAATAGAGTTAATTGGGCCAGCGAAAGCACGAAAATTACACAATAGTCGGAGAATGTGTCCATGAGCTGACTGAGTGTATAGGCGGAGGGGCTTGGGGTAGTTACTTCGTTAGTAAATCCTGTAAAGTATGTCATACCATTAATATCTACATGTCACCCGATTTATTGACGAACAAAATAACAAATCATGCATCACGGCTTCACTTGTCACGGGTGATGATAAATGATGAAAGTCCTGCGCCCCACCCCCACCTTTTCGGCGCTTCATTTTGCGGCAGTCAGTACCAGCATAGTGCTTATCACCCCCCTCCCCGCCTCCTCCCCCCCCCCCCCCCATTTCCCCCCGCCGTCTTTCGCTCGTGAAACGAGAAAGCCATTTTGAGGGATTCGTGATTAGGAAAATAAACTGTCGTGAATCCGGGATGCTACCCACACCTCCTTATGCCCAACCCCCTCCCCCTCCCCCCCACACACACACTTCAATGCACTCGAGTTACTGCATATTTCTCGTTTCAAATTGAATTTGACCTTGAAAAGAAAAGGGGAGACTGCCAGTGCTAATATTTTATGAAGACTACAACGTAAAGTAGTTAAAAGCACCGTCAGGGGAGAGAAGTGTGCACGATCGACCAGCGATCATAGATCTACTTGGTCAAAGTACACAACAAAAAAGAAAAGGATAGGAAAGAGGGGGCGCTAAGAAAGTGACTGAAAGCAATGCATATGGAAGCCCCCCCCCCCCCCCCCCCCCCCCCCCCCCCCGCTGGTCGATCATGCACACTTCTCTCCCCTGACGGTGTTTTTAACTACTTTATTTGTAGTCTTCCTAAAATATTAGCACTGGCAGTCTCCCCTTTTCTTTTCATTTATTACTGCAATATCGACTGCGACCCCTTCCCCCCTTTTAGTAGGTTCTCTCTTAGGGTGCATGGAAATTTAGCTCTAGGTGGTGGCATGGTATGTATGCCCCTGCAGACACCACAGTAAAATGTGGCTGTCTTTGCAGGTAGGCAGACGTTCCTGCCTTCCACCAGTATGCCGAATGGTGTGCTGACGGGATCGCCAAGACCGAAACAGTTGTCCACACCGGCTGAATATCTGGATCCCCCTTGGGGGACCTAGATTTAAATTTCCATGCACTGAGTGGCTGGAACAGTGGATATGTGATACGCCACCCCCCCCCCCCCCCCCAGGGCTTCCATATGCAGTGCTTTCAGTCACTTTCTTAGCGCCCCCTCTTTCCTATCCTTTTTGTTGTGCTTTGACCAATTAGATCTATGATCGCTGGTCGATCATGCACACTTCTATCCCCTGACGGTGCCTTTAACTACTTTACTTTAAAGTCTTCCTGAAATTGACCGTATTCTGAGCGGCACCTATACATACTTGCATTTGAAAGACTATTGAAAACGAGGCTTTCAACTTCGTTTGTCAATTAGTTCAGCCAAACGCACCACGCTTTATGTGTCTTCAGTTAACCCGACGACTAAAACAAGAAGCACAACTTTCCATTTCATATTTCATTTTTTTTTTCAAAAACCAAATGACACACTGCTTAATTAGTCTGAGCCTCGCTGTCAGTTTCAGTATTATGGATACTGAATATGGTATTCCAACAATCCCGAGTTTCCTGGCCACCGGAATTTGCGAGTGACCCGCTATTTAGTTCGGGTTAGCAAACACGTTCTTTTCTGGCCCGCGTCACTGTTTAGCCCCCTTGTGATCACTTTAAACCGAGATAAATGCCCGCTAACCCGGTCTAAGTCGCTCGTGTGACGGCGCTCTGTGGCTTGTATAATTTCCGAGATGACGCCAACGTTAAAGTTTACCACAGACGACGGCAGACGAACGACGGACGGACAACCACTGCCTTAGAACATAGACTCTGTTTTGCTTGGCACGTGCGCCAAAAAGGCACAATTAGCGATTTTCTGTAACGATACCGCTCGGACGCGGATACAGCTGGGTCCCCCGGAAACAGCTCGGATCCATATTTGCATTTTATTATTGGTATGAACCCTTTCCAAATTTTCAAAACTGGGGCACTTTCAATTTCCGTTTTGCATTGTATGTGATCCATTGAACCCAGTTATCTTTCCTAACAAGATTAATCGTGTTAATGTGCACCAGGAGCGCAGGCAAATAAGCCGTCTGTTTACAGTGCTATGACACTGCCTGTAGCCAGTGAGAAGCAAGAGCGTACCGTGCACCCCACTCTCGTCACACACACACACAAACACACACACACACACACACACACACACACACACACACACACACACACACTCACAGACACACACACACACACTCACTCACTCTCTCTCTCTCTCTCTCTCTCTCACACACACACACACACACACACACTCACACACACACACACACACACACACACACACACACACACACACACACACACACATGCAGACAAAAGCGTCAGAGTGGGTTACCTACCATTTTATGTCAAAATGGGTTCCCATATTTCTATTTATTCTAGGGCTCTGGAATTGATGCGAATGTTTAGAACTCACCTTATAACTAAGCTCTATAACTTAAAATAAAATAGACATTTTCTAGAAACAGAGCCACTAGATGGAAAAAAAAATGGGTTTCTACCAATAATGTGGGTGCCTCTCACACACAAAAACTGGCATTACAGTCAAAATGGGTGTCTTCGCAACAGTAGGCGTCTGTAATAAGGTCAAGTTCATGGAATACTTCTTTTTCACATTATTTTTTTCCCCCAACTTAATGTGTATGTGTGCTTTAACATTTTTTTACATTGTATGGTGCAAAATTCAATAAACACTGGCCCGTAACCTTTCGATTATGATTTTTACAGAGGAAATCTTTTAAAGATTGCTGCGTTTTGTCCTTCTGAAGCAAAACAGTTTATCATGGCATTGATGTGAGAATCAACATAATGTATTCTGGAAATTAAAGGAATTTTTTTTGGTTTTGGGTACTCTGGAGTTTCAGACAAACAGCAACAGAGCATTTTGAATATTAACCCTTATCATTCGGAATACACCAGTGTGTGCAACAAGTGTGACTGAAATAGTCCAAGGGTTAGTGCCAGAATAGCTTGGTGCCTCTAGGCGCCAAGCTATTGTGGCACCACCCTTGAACTAAAGCCATTGGTCTATGTCCTCATCTGTAAGTACTGTAATGTAGCTTGCATAGAATTATGGCAGTGAACAAATTTGAAGCTTTTAGCCTCAGTATGACTATGATGCGGGTCAAAAAGTGTGGAAAAATATGAAAGATAGAAAAAGACCCAGACGAAGAAACTAACACTTAACTTATTCTACCCCAGCAAAATTTAAGATCCACCACGATCTGTGTCCTGCACTGCAATGCAGTCTTTTGAAGACGACTTCAACATTTGGGCTTAACTTATTCTACCCCAGACACACCACAGCAAAATAAAGATCCACCACGATAGTTCAAGGGTGATGCCAGAATAGCTTGGCGCCTATGGGCGCCAAGCTATTCTGGCATCACCCTTGAACTATCATGGTAGATCTGTGTCCTGCACTGCAATGCAGTCTTCTGAAGATGACTTCAACACTTGGGGATTCCGGTCTTGGGGTAGAATGAGTTAAAATGACAGAACAGAACACTGACATTAATTAATTAACTGACAACATAAGAAATCACTTGAAACTTCAGCCTTTATTATTGTCTTTCGTCCCCAACAACCAACCATTCTTCCATGTGCAGAGTTTTAAAAATGGTATGCAGTATAATACAAAATGATCCAGGCCCCCCTCCCCCCTCCCCCTAATAACACTCTTGTAATCAATCTTTACGTTGTCAATGGTTTTCTTATCTTATCTTATCTTATTATTGTCTTTTGTCCCCAGCCGGCTGTTTCGTTTTGCAAATCCAAAAGTTATACAGTATACAAAATGATCCAGGCGTCCATCAGATAAAAAAGCAGGCTATACATGCTGAAACCACCCCAATAATAATAACACTCTTGTAATAAATCTGTATGAAACCGAAAATGCCGCGAGTGGCGGGGAACCTCAATTCATTTCTTTTGTAACTTTTTCAGTCTGTTGCGGACGTAATCCTTAATGTTTGTCCAGCGCCTATGTTTAAGTGCAGGCTCCTCTGCCATTGCGTGCTGTATCTCGGCCTTTCCAGGAAGTTTGTTCATGATGAGGTGTGTCTTGAAACGAGTTTAAACAGCTTTCTCTTCAGCTTCCCCCCATGGTTTCCTTGTAAATCTAGCTTTCTTTCGAACAGGAGCTGACGCAGTACTGTCATCATCAAAACTATCTAGATTGTCATCAGGCTCTGGACGTCTTTTCTCCGTCATGCTCATCGATTCCTGTGTTGTTGACTTGCTACTTGCTTCATTCACAGGTGCTGTTCCCCCCGAGACCTCTCTGCCAGTTTCTGATGTGTCTTCATTGTCAAAGTCAATCTCTTCATCATCGCCCAGCTCAGCTCTAATGCAACTCTCAAAATCTGTCATCCCATTGTTAACTGACAGAAGAATCTTTGCCACTTTTGCCTTTTGAAGGACGTCTTGAGGTTGGCGGTAGATATGGCGATGTATCCGAATATCATGGCCAAGGAAATCTGCCAGCTGATCCTGGTCTAACTCCGAGATGGCCATTGACTGAGCCAAAGTTGCAACCTGCTTCCGTAACTGAGTAAATGTGAACATGGCTGGGTATGACACCCCTGCTTCTAGGGCATGGGCCTTCAGAACATCATGGCCTATGTAAGGCCTCTGACCAGAAGGTGTGGCAAAGATGTACTGGAAATCAGCCAGAGCTGGCACTGATTGCCTCATTTGAAGGATTCTGTCCACAGTTGTCATCATCTTCTTCGTCAGCAAAACGGGAACACTCCTATTAAACTTGCCTCTGATTTCCACTCGCTGAAAATGATTCACCATTTTCTTCTCAACCTCTGAGACCTTTCAAGATATCTTGATTGGTGATCGATCCAATCTTAGCATTCTGGAAGTCTGACACCTTCATTCTCTGAACTTCTCCCCCTCGTTTTCGGTTGAAAAGTGATACAGCACAAAGAGTTGCTTTAACCACTGTCGGATAATCTTCCGAAACCATCCTTGTCTCAAGAAGCTGTTGGACCTTCCTCACATCTTCACATGATGGGATCAGCTTGGGTTTGTTCATGGTCATTTTCCCGACCGACTGGGCTGCTGTAGCTGACACACAATCGTACCAGTCCCCGTTGAAGACAGAGTCAAACCGCTGCGCCTCAGAGAGCTCCTGTCGCCACCTGTCGTCTGAACCCTGCCCAAGCTGTTTGGATGCCTGTGACTGTTTGATCTGTGAACACTTTTTCAAAGCATGGCCTATGCGCATTGCGAGATTGCCTTTTTTGAACTGATGTGTGTCCTCATCAAAATCTGCTAGCTCTTTTACAGCCAGGACCACATGATCAAAGCTAGCTGAATTGATCACAGCATTTAAACTTGCGATTTTCATTTCTGACCTCACTCTGATAATCTTTAATAGTCTCCCTAACTCCCGCATCCTGGAGCTGATTTGTCCAGCCGTGTGTTTTTCAATTTCCCTGCGGTCAAATAATCTCTTTCCATACTCAAGAAGCAAGGGGTCAGTTCTGATTAGACGGCTTATCTCATCATCTCTCTGGCTGGCCAAGACCTTGTGATAGAAGGAAAATTCAACGTCTAAGGGTATTGGAAGCATTAGGCGACCACGGCGCGCCGCGTCCCCCCGCCGAGTGATCTGAAACCCTCCTGGCTTCTGACAGCAACGTTTTGAGTGTACAGAGATCAGCTTTTTTTTGATAGAACCCTTTGCAATGGCTACAGGCGAGAAGGTCGTCTACCTTACTAGTTTTGGTGCGATACTTAGGAATCAAACATCCGGATTTGTTTTCAAGAACAGCAACGTTACGCATGTAATCACCCTCATCTTGTAGTCTGATCCATGCTCGTCGTCTCTGCTTGGTCCCTTTTTTCATCGACAAAATTTTAGCAACGTCTGCCTCATCTGCATGGACATCTTGTAAGTGCGTGCTCATTTTCAAGACAAGCTTGCCACACAATTTGCATGCATGTTTCTTGTCCCATTGGTACTTTCCTTTCCCTCTCTGCGACACGTGCACACCTGTTTCTTCTGTAAGTGCTTTTTCCCCACTCTTTCCAGCATCATGTTCCTCCTGCCTATCCACATTCTCATTGCTAACGCACACTGCACCTTGCTGGTACTAGCGTCACCGACACCTGGCCACCCCGAACCTGCCACTTTGATGAAATCTAACATAGTCGATACAATACTGTCTATGTCAGAGATCCCAGCAATTGATGCCGACACACCCTCTGAATCCGGTGAGCTCGAGCCAGGAACAAACTCCTCGTCATCGCTGCCCTCGTATTGCGATGCGCTGGCACTACTCTCAGTCTCGGGTCCATCCCAGGCGCCATTTGCCAACTGGAGAAAGAAAGAAAGAAAGAAAGCTTGAAACCAAAGCTGCATTAGGACAGAAACAGCCCAATTTTGGTTTAAGGGGCCTTGCACAAGAATAAAAAGAGTAATCCCGTGTATGACCGATTTACATATGTGTGACCTCGGTGACGAGGGCTGGCTTCTGCAGCAGCAAAATCCACGTTTTCTGAAAATGCAAGCAGTTTTCACACATTTGTCAACCCTGCGTGACCCTTTGAGAGAGGTCACTCAAATTGGCATGTTTAAAAAGGTCTTGCCACAAAGTATCCTTGGGCCAAGCTTGAAGAATGTGGCTTGAATAGTCTCCGAGAAAATGCCACCGTTAACTCATTCTACCGCCCAGACACACCACAGCAGGATAAGGATCGACCATGATAGTTCAAAGGTGATGCCAGAATAGCTTGGCGCCTACGGGCGCCAAGCTCTTCTGGTATCACCCTTGAACTATCATGGTCGATCTGTGTCCTGCGCTGCAATGCGGTCTTGAGAGGACAGGGGCAAAATTTAAGGATTTTGGTGTTGGGGTAGAATGAGTTAAAGTTTACCATGGACGACGGACGGACGACCAGAACATAAACTCACTTTTGCTTCGCATGCACGCCAGCCAATAAAATGAAGATGGTCATAGAATCACTTTACTTACCAGTTTGTAATTGGGAGCATTCCGCTGCCGTCCATGCACCCTCCTACCAGACGCACCCTCTGTGGAAGAGGCTGGGGGGCCATGATGCTGCAGCTGACTAATTTGGCCATGGAAAGGGGCGTGCTTGTCCACTTCCATAGATCCCGATGGGTTTGGACATCCTGCTGCCATCCGGCGCTGGGTGTGTGCAGAAAGTCCTGAGCCGGTGTGACCAAAACGGTGTTGCTGCAAACATGTCCAATACAACCATGTAAACCAACTGACATTTTGAATCAGATTGATTGTACATTGCTTAACGTCCCGACAGCAACAAGGCTTTCTCAGGACGTGCCTGCACTGCTTGTGAAAAAAACCCACCTAAACAGAACATTGCCATGTATGTCGCCAGCCGGTCAAATACGTTAAATAAACCTAACACATGGGGCCTAAATAAAGCTAAGACCATTTAGCAACACACATCCAATATCAAGGGCTACAGGCAGTGCAGACAGTAGGGAGAGTTTTAAAAAGGCAAATACAGGTGAATGGACAAAGGGTAGACAGAAACACATGCCCCAGAATAGAGAGAAAAACCCACCCTGAGAACTAAGAACTGGTAATACAGTAAAAAGCGACACTTCAGTTGCACATTCCGAAAGACCTGTTTGTGGACGTTTGTTCTTCGAATCGCGAGGCAGTTTTGCGAACGAGGATTGAAATCTGGCGCCATTAAAAAAAAAAAAAGTCAACTGATACTGTGCAAGTTACTTTTCGATCACTGACAATCACACATGTCAGAAAAAAAAAGAAACAAAATCGCGTGGCAGATTGACCTTGTAATGGGGTTATTGAACGAATTCCTTTCATTGAAGAAGAAAGCTTTTGTTAAAATCGTGGGGTTCTATTATCATTTACTACAAGACTCAATGGTCAGAGAGAGGAAGACACGGACAGACGCCTTATTTTTCTGGGCCAAACGGGTATCGGGGATTGGAGGCATCTCTCAGTTAAATAACTGCACTGAACAAGTACATTTGGGCGTGCTCTTAACTAAGAAATATTGCATAAAGTACCTCTGCAAACGCGGAAGAATGGTCCACTGTTGGGGACGAAAGACGACGTTTTAGGAAGGGCAAGGGAAACAACTCCGTTCATCGGTGTTGGGATAACCAATCAGCGATCATCAAGTTGATCTGAAAACACTCCTCTTCCGTTTCAACACACAGGCCCAGGGCATCGCCAAAACAGAACATGAAGTAAATCTGGCGAAATGGGGACATCCTATTTTGATATTTTTTTCTGACTTTTGAATGAAAGATAATGCAGAAACAACCCTCAGAAAAAATGGGTGCCTGACTTGGTCACCCAGAATTTTAAACACACCCATTTTGCATAAGGATGGTAAAGAAAGTAACCCAATTGAGTGGTTTGGTGTACGCACACACACACACACACACACACACACACACACACACACACACACACACACACACACACACACACACACACACACACACACACAAAAGCAAAAAAACCTCCAGACTTGTTTTAGCTATGAAATCTCATGCTTAAAAGCTAAATTGCTTTCTCCGAGCATTGGTTTAAATGCTAAAAATTGCCAATAAAACAGTTTTGTTCTGCCTTAACTAAGATTTCCTACATATCTTTTCGCAAGCAAAAAGAAAAAGCAACTGAGTGTCATTACTTCCCTTTTGTCCATCAGGGAAGTAATGACACCTCAGTTGCTTGTGTTCATCAGGGAAATCTCCTACACAGCAGACAAAAACAGCCAAAAAGTCTTTCATTTTATGACATTCAAACATCATAATTAAAGAAATTTTGACTGTATTCTGTATATTCTGACTGTATACACTTTTTAATATATTTAGTTGAAAACGACAGATCACTTAATAAATAAAATGTACACGGTGGGACAGAGGGGGTAAGTTGTGGCTTGGCCATACTTCCACTGGACATGACATTGCCTAGATACCCATGTACCTCCCGTCAATTGGCTCATGTTATGCTGTTGTTAACAGTACAAACGTCATTTTCTGGAATAATGCTTGCATTGAAGCAACCTTTTGGGTGGACTGCCTTCTCCCATTCGTGTTTGGATTTCTTAAGTTTGAAAATCTTCCAACGCCACAGTTATAGACAAAGAAAATATTGCCGAAAGTCTGAGCATGAACTTAGTCGAAGATGTATACCACATTCATTCCTTGTACATACGCGGGGCACTCGATAAGTTTCCGAATGTGCTTTACTGGTAAGGTTTAGCTACATGCATATTTTGTCAGCTTGTAAAGCAACTTCTTTTAAAATATGACACTCTTACACAGCGACTCAAACCCTGCGGCGCACGCTGCAGCTGGCGTTAAATCATGTAGGGTGAAAACAGCCCCCGTGAACGCTCGGTGGACAGCTTTAGAGCTGTTCTTAATTGGACGAAGTTTTGATCGGCAAACCTAAATCGGAGAAGATCGGCGATCTTTTGGTTTGTTTCTTTATTGAGGTTGAACGAACCTAGGCGAACTTCAGCAAACCAGGTTTGCCATGGTTCTCTTTCTTAACTGAAGTGCTTGATTCGGCGTACTTACTGTCTGCGAAGGTGTTCAAAATGGCTGCCGCTATGCCGCTTCGCGATTTGGACGGTTTTTGTTTTTGTACTCCTTGCAGTAGCGATCCCACAAACAGCGTTGCGCCTCCCACAAATCAATAAAAATAGGTCTTGTTCTTCGCACGAGTGAAATATCGCCGTCCGCCATAGTTGTTTAAATCGGTGACTATCTTCTTGTCTCCAACGCAGAAGAGGGTAAAAGTTTTGACCAATCAGAGAAAAGGTTCGCCTTGGATCGCTCAACACGTTGAGCAAACTTTTTCCGACAGCGAACTATGGTTTGCCGAGGTTCGTGAACTGCTTCGAACTAGGTTCGCCGTATCTTTAGATCGTCCAATTAAGAACCAACCAGGTTCGCCCGAGATCGTGAACTCTAGATCGTCAGAGTTTGCGAACTAAAGTTCGTTTAATTAAGAACATGCTTTAACGGTTTCGATGCAACTGACATTTTTCGCAAAAATAAAAAGGAAACAGGTATCAGACATGGCTAGATCAGACTGGCCAAAGTGAAAACATCATGGATGCTGCGCCTGCCATGAATCACGTTATCCGATCATAGTGGTGTCAGAAGTGTCATGGGAAAATTGAGGTATCTTAGTCTAATGCAGCTTGCTCCCAGGGTAGAGCGTCTTTGCAAAAAAGGAGTAAATGTGCCAGTGGGTTGTTTCTTACCATACATTTGAGCATAGTTACCGAAGTGGTGAAAGTCCCGGTCTAATACGTGGGAACCTTGTGTTCTTATTCCAGTCTTTAAATATGCTTTGATCAGAGGAACTCTGAACGGGTTAAGAATTGTGCATAAACCTGGGGCGGAATTCATGGCCAGACGATAGGGCTCTTACCGTCCCGGTAGTGCTGGCTTGCTGCCAGGTAGTTTACCGGTCAAATTTTAAAAATGTTCGGCATTGATAACGACACGGTAAGAATTGTATCGCCCCGTTAGCGATTTTACCGACCCGATAACTCTACGGCCCGGTAAGTCTACAAATTTGTCATTCATGGACCGCCAGTAGGCTTAGGTAGGGGAGGGGCAACATTTTGCAGGAGGGGGCAGTGACTGTAAATTTCTGGCGGCAAGCCAAAAAGGACCAAAGAGTAATAAATCAGATGAAATTTCTATTCTGGGACAGATTTTTGTTTCTGCTCTTAAAATCTAGATAAATTGCCACTTCTGAATAGTCTTTACTGATGAAAAGCCGAAGGCACATATACAGGATAATGAATGTTAAATAATGAATCGACCCGAATTGAGAATAAACCGTCATTAATTATTAATAAGCCCAAATATTACTTATCGAGCTAAGTGGAGGTTTTCAAACTGGTTTTGAGAGCTATGGCTGAAGGTCGGATTTTTTTTTTTTTTTGGTGGGGGGGGGGGGGGGGGGGGGGGGGTGGAGGTGTCGTATCTCCGTTCCTTTTTAATGTCCATAAAAAAATGTGGACAGTTGGACCGTATTCTGATCACAATCTGACCAATCAATGTGTTTGCTGTTTCTTGAGTGAAAAAAAAAAAGGCAAAAATGATAAACTGCACAATTGAAGCTGGTTGGTCTTTTAGGAGATATTGTACCTAGTGTAAAAGTCTAGTAAGGCGTAAGTATGAATATGCGTAATAACGTTTTATGATTCCTAACAGCCTAAACAATGTTATGAAAATACTTAGTTTCCACATGTCCACCACGAGATCACTTTGAAGCCCATCGTTTATAGAGTACTGGGGGGAGGGAGGGGTGGGGGGTTGCATGGTAGTGAGGTCTAGTTCTTGGACTGACGAAGTGAAATACAGGATCAAACATCTGAATCGGCAAGGGTGGAGATGACCTACTTGGAAGTTAAAACATTACCTGTGACCTGCATCACCGATAATAAAACTGTGACACTGACATGCTATGCAATGACCAGACGCCTTTCAAGACCACTCTACCGGCCGTGAAACATGAAGATCGTGAATTTTAGAGAAAATAGGTCTGTGTCAGTGTTTCTCAGCGGGGACTGTTCAGTATTTTTGCAGGCATAAGTAGGTCATATCCGAAATTTCCCGTATGCAGCGGCTGAACCTTTGTTGTCTGGATTAATAAAAATTAAATGCAATAGGTTTACGCCTTTATTTGTGTGCGCGGGTGTGTTTTGATCAAAGCTTGGTTTAGAGAGGAGGGAAATGGATCAGAAGGATAAGCTTAAAAATATGAACATGAACTCCTAAAAGAAAAACGCACGTGAGCTCCAACAATACTCATCTTGTCTTTGACCAAATTTATGATTACACATGAAAATCAGAAAACCATAGAAGTTCATGCTTCATTACGTTTCCAGAAAACTAATTAATGCCACGATCATACAACTGAGAAATGGTTTGCGTAATGTGAGTTTGCATACTGAGCCTCTAGCATTAAATTATACTTTCAATTTCAGAATAGCAAGAGTAGGTCTTTTTGATCTTTTTGGAAATATAATTATTATTTAGAATGTTTTTGTTAAATTTCAGCATTAAATCGGAAAACACACAAATCGTCTATGTCTGTGTGTTTTATATTTAGGTCTACTTTGCAACAACGGTGATCGAGGAACTGGTTGGTTGGTTGCTTTGTTCGGGTTTAGCGTCCATGGCACGGGAGTGATAATGGACGGCTCAAACGGGCAGGTTATTGGGGACAATGACAGCTGTTACACTAGCTATGGATTTAAACGGGGAGGGGGGAAAGGTGACGATTCAGTGTTAATCACGACAGGGAGGAACAAGATAAGGATTTTGTCCCAAAGTCTACCGTATTAGACCTTTGGCCCTCCTTAGAGACCCCCCTCCCCCCTCCCCCCCCTCCCCCGTCCATCTGCTGGGGGATATGTTTTTTCTTCTTCTGAAAGTCCAAAACCACATAGCTTCCCAGCTGTGTGCCCATAATAAATACCGTATCGAAGATACCACACTATTTGACCTAACCCGCCCCCCTAAAGGGTCATAACTTTTGGGGGTAGGGGTACTTGGGAGACAGTAAAGGTATGATAACTCCAATAAAATACTTCTTAATTAGTATCAGCGTATTCGTCCTTTATCGGGCATTCAGAAAATATAAACATTATTATATTATTTGTCATATGTGATGACGTCACAGCATTCCATATTTGGACCCTATAAAAATAGCACCATTTTTTTAGGTGCGGTAGTCCCAAAAACAAACAAAAACACAAAACAAAAAAAGGTGCGGTAGTAGTACCGGACGAAATCAGCGCCAGCTGGAAGTCCTTGTCCCTTCAATAATAGCATAGCATAGGTGCGGTAGTCTGATGCACTTGTTTCATGATTAGTTAAATTAAAGGCACACAAAAGACGTTTTGTATGCTAACACACTTATAATAAATAATTATATATGCACTTCATATTTATTCAGTTTGTAAAATCTCGTGATAATAGTACCTTGAGCTTAAAGTAGATGGAGCTTCATTACGTTTCCAGAAAACGAATTCTTATAGCTAAGTTTGCGTAATATTTTGTCTATCGTATTGAAAATACGGTAGACATTGAAATGGGGCTGGTCGGAGCGCATTTCCAGAGCATGCACATGACGTTTTTGGCGTGCTGGGCAGAAATTTGGGCAAAAAAGTAACAAGATAAAAATGACGTCATGTCTAGCTACGCAAACTTTGCTAGAGGACGTCTTTTTGGCGCCAAGGCGCCGTATGTGTGTGCGTGCGTGTGTGTGTGTGTGTGTGTGTCTGTGTGTGTGTGTGTGTGTGCGTGCGTGTGTGTGTGTGTGTGTGTGTGTGTGTGTGTGTGTGTGTGTGTGTGTGTGTGCGTGCGTTTCTGTGTGACAACGACTACAGCCCATGTTTGACGACGGACAAACTTGAAATCTTAGGATATTGTCCCTAAAAGAATAATCTCGAGGTAATTGTTTTGATTTTTTTTTATTAAGATGCTCATTGGCGAGAAAATGTCCGTTTCACAAAAAAAAAAAAAAAAAAAAAAAAAACCCGGTTGATCCACACTGGAGTCGGTAATTTTTCTTTCTTTTTTTTTACTAGATATTTTGCATATAGCTTGATAAAAGGGAAATATTGAATGAGTTCGTTAACCAGCATTGTACCTCTAGAACATTTGGAGTGATAATTAAATATTTTATATATATATATATATATATATATATATATATATATATATATATATATATATATATATATATATATATATATATATATATATATATATATATATATATATATATATATATTCACGTTTTGGGGATTAATTTCACGAATTATTTGGGATTAATCTTAAAACAATTGAGTCTTTTTTTGCGGAAAAAACAATCTTCTCATTAATAATCGCATGATTTTTTTGTATACGGTATTTACATAAACACACAGTTTATCTCGGCTGTCGGGTACAATTAGGTCAATTGTGACCTCAGTCCTGTAAGCCTAGGTGTGAAAATCAGACAATTTTCTGCTCCACTTTTTCGGAGTCATTTGTAAAACAGCTAACATAACTTTAATTTTTCATTTACAAAAAAAACTATTTTCTCATTAATACCCGCATGATTTTTCATAAACAGTGTTTGCATAAGCCTGCTGTTTGTCCCGGCCCTGGGGTAGAATTAGGTCGAAATTGTGACATGTAAGCCCTAGGCGTGAAAATTAGCAAGAAAATTGCAAAGTTTATCCTCTGATACGTCAATAATGTTAGTACTGCGATGAGAGACGTATAACATCGAGTCGTCACTATGAACACGTCGTCGAGGGACTAATGATGCCATGACGTGAAGCTTGAAGTGACGTCCTTTCGCTTCTCGTGCTCTTCTTCTTCTTCAGAGCTTAGGAATGGCGGGAATCGCCGTGTGTCCGTCTTTATTTCTGTGTGCCAGTGTGTGTGGATCCGTGTTGAAAAACAAAACAAAACGGTGCTCACATTGCACACTTTCCTGTCCAAGCTTCTTGAGAAGGTTGTTCTCAACCAGCTCAACCTCCACCTCACCGACAACAACCTCCTCAGTCCATTCCAGTCTGCCTATCGCAAACATCACAGCACTGAAACAGCCCTTCTACATATCTTAAACGATCTGCTTCTCTCCACCGACTCGGGCAACATCTCCCTTCTTACACTACTCGATCTTTCTGCCGCCTTTGACACTATAGACCACTCTATCCTCCTCCACCGACTCCACCACTCCTTCGGCATCACTGACTCTGCTCACTCCTGGTTTCTACCTCTCCGACAGACAGCAGTCCGTCACCAATAACGGCGTCTCTTCCAAACCAGTCACGCTCTCCTGCGGAGTTCCACAGGGGTCCGTCCTGGGCCCGGTCCTTTTCACACTCTACACCTCTCCCCTGTCCAACACCATCCAGTCTCACCGCATACACCACCACCTCTACGCTGACGACTCACAACTGCTAGACAAAGACAAACTCGACAACACTCCGTCACTACTGACTCGCACGGCTGACTGCTACGAAGACGTGAAAAACTGGATGACAGCAAACAAGCTTACACTGAACGACGACAAAACGGAAGCCATGCTGGTAGGCACTCGCCAGAAACTCTCCCAGCTCCCTCCCTCTCTCCACCTTCAACTCGATAGCACCCCCATCTCCCTCTCTGACTCGGCGTCATCGTTGATTCCTCTCTGTCCATGACCAGCTTCGTCTCCGCCACGGCCCAGGCATGCTATTTCCACCTCCGCCGCATCAGTCAGATCACAAAATACCTCACTACCGAAGCTGCCACCAAACTTGCTGTCTCTCTCTTCTTATCTCGCATCGACTACTGCGACTCTCTCCTTTCCGGCCTCCCTCACTCCACCACTTTCACTCTCCAACGCGTCCAGAACAACGCTGCCCGCCTCGTCCTCAGAAAGAAAAAATCCGACCACATCATTCCCCTGCTCAAACTCCTTCACTGGCTCCCCATCCCCCAACGCATCCAATACAAAATTCTGTCTCTCTGTTACAAATCCCTGAACAACTGCGCTCCTGCCTATCTCTCCAACTTACTTCACCCCTACACACACCTTCCCGCTCCCTCCGCTCTGCCTCCGACCCTCTCCGCCTCCACATTCCTCGCACCAAACTCAACACTTTCGGCCCCCGCTCCTTCTCCGTCTACGCCCATCCTCCTGGAACACTCTCCCACTCTCTCTCCGTCAGAAACACTCTCTCTCCTCCTTCCAGTCCGCCCTCAAAACTCACCTCTTTCAACAGTTTTAGCACTATATCACCACCCTCCCCACCCCAAGCTGACCGTCGTAATGTATTTCACTATTTGTGGTACGTGAGTCATTGTCTTAAAGCGTGCGCATGCGTGCGCGAGTTGTGAGTGCGCGCTTAGAGTTATAATTATTATAAATACCGTAATTATTATTATTATTATGAATGTTTCAGCCTGATTCTGTATACATAAAGTTTTGTGACACAGGTCTCCATTTTGTTGTAGTCACTCAATCCTGTATATTTCGAACAAGTTTCACTTTAAAAAGCCAGGTACTGCTCTCGTCAGAGGACCAAACCTGACCACAGAAGCGTGAGTTAGTTATCACATCCGTCCTCTTGTTCAAAGGAATATCTGTGTTGTCTGATGGTATTTTTTATCCGTGAATTGTGAGTGGTCGGGTTCATTGCGTTTCCCAGTGGAGTAATACAGCGCGCTGTGCGAGGTTTACCAGTGCTAGACTATTTTGTGGCACCAACTTTCGTGTGATTCCCTTATAGGCTATGTTAGGTTTCTTGCGTTTTCGCCGCGGTGTTTTCATAGCCATATTTTGAGTTGGTTAGTGACAGGCTATTGTACGTCACCAATAAGTTTGGCCCGTGCGATTTTAGTTCGTACAGTTCTAACTCAGACTCCGAAAAGCCTAATCATTTTGATTCGTTGGAATGTGAGCGCGCGCTCTTCTCGGTTTCGGTCCCCTTTTTCCAGCAGAGCGGTTTGTTTATAATTGCTGTCATCGCGTCTATGACAGCACATATGAACAATGGAAGGCAGTCACTGAATCAGCTCGCGCAGCTTCTTGTATGTAAGGACCAGCATAATGATAGAGGCAGGCAAGAGGCACGATTCTCATTTGCTTTCGCATCTGCGAGCGCCATGAGGATATACGTTTATTCCAGACAGGAGGTGTTTATCATTGAGTGTATCTCGGACAGTGTGATAGTGGTCTTTTCTACAGATGAGAAAAGGCATAGATCCTCAAGAGTCCGCCACGCAAGTTACAGGACCGTGACCCATGAGAATCTGTGCCTAAGTTTTGCTTATTCCTGTTCACACAATTTTAATTTCCAGGCTCAGTGGGGGAAAGGGAGCGAGATGGGCTATTGTGGTTTGCAGCGAGTTTCAGCCGTTTCTTTTGTTTTTCAGTAACCGTACATCAATGACCATATTATAAATGAACACACTTTTCCCCCCTCTTTTGTTCTGGTAAAGACAGTCAGGTTCACTACGGAATATACTTGAATCTGCTAAGGCACATAATTATAATTCTGAAAACTCAGAAATTTAAAAGCCAGGTTACAAATTTAAAATATATACTGACACAGTTCTAACTTAGACTCCAAAAAAGCCTAATCATTTTCATTCGACGGACTGTGAGCTCGAGCTATTCTGTTTCTGTCCCCTTTTTTCAGCAGAGCGGTTTGTTTATAATTGCTGTCAACGCGTCTATTACACTATGGAATCTGTCAGTGAACCAGCTCGCGAAGCTTCTTGTATGTAAGGACCAGCATAATGATAGAGCCAAGCAAGAGGCACGATTCTCATGAGCTTTCGCATCTGCGGGCGCCATGAGGATCTATGTTTATTCCAGACTGATAGAAGGTGCGTATCAGTGAGTGTATCTAATTCAGTGTGATTGTGGCCCTTTCTACTGATGAGAAAATGCATAGATCCACAGGAGTCCGTCATGCAAGTTACAGGATCGTGACCCATGAGAATCTGTGCCTAAGTTTTGCTTTTTCAGTTCACACAATTTTAATTTCCAGGCTGAGTGGGGGAGGGGAGGGAGATGCGCTTTGTGGTTTGCAGTGAGTTTCAGCCGTTTGCAGTGAGTTTCAGCCGTTTATTTTGTTTTCAGTAACCGTACATCAATGACCATATAAATAAACACAGTTTCCCGCTCTCTATCGTTCTGTTAACGACAGATTCGGGTTCACTACGGAATATACTTGGATCTGCTGAGGCACATATAGGGGCAGAACTTTCCAGGTTACAGATGTTCGCCCATAACCAAAGACAAAACTCCCCAAGAGGCATAGATCTTCATGAGTTCCGCGCAGAGTGCAGGGGCGTGTGAGAAGCTAAATGTACTGTATGTATCTTGGTGGCTAGTGTTGCCTCTATGCTGCTATGTTTACGCAAACGGGATGAAATCGCGACCACCGAGCCCAAAACAAAACACCCATGGCTGTCAACACGTGCGATTCGACGACCGTCCCGGCACTGCGGCGTAGAATAGCCGTAGAATAGCGCGATGCTCATGCTCCCTTTAGGTTCACGGCAGTGCAAACTCGAGTTTGGAGACTAACTGCGTAGTTTGGATTCCTCTAACCACGGCTTTCTGGTTTATGCCAGTGCACAGTTTGTGGTGAGGCTTTAGCTCTTACTCTGTACTACGACATTCTCGTCTGCAGTTCGAGTGGGCGTGTTCGGCTATACTGCCGCGTCAAGTGATGATAGTGGCGGCTCGCGGTGCGGTCCGGTCACGTTGTCCCGCACAGCGCGGTACGCGCGTGCCTGAGAGAGATTGATTGATTGATTGTACATTGCTTAACGTCCCGACAGCAACATTACATTCTCAGGACGTGCCTGCACTGCTCGTGGAAAAAAAAAAAAAAACACAAAAAATAAAAAAAAAAAAAAACAAACAACACCCAGAATATTGAATGTATGTCGCCAGCCGGTCTAATACCCTAAATAATCCTAAGACCATTTAACAACGCACATCCAATATCAGTCAAGAGCTACATGCAACGCAGACAGGAGGAAGAGTTTAAAAAGGAAAATACATGTGAATGCACCAAGGGTAGACAAAAACACATGCCCCAGAATAAAAGGGAAAACCGACCCAGTGGTGCTGACCAGGGTGACCCTGGGAACTAAAAAGTAGTTAACCCCACCTAAGTCTCCCAGGGCAGACCCGTGTGGGGTTCCTGAGAGAGAGAGAGAGAGAGAGAGAGAGAGAGAGAGAGAGAGAGAGAGAGAGAGAGAGAGAGAGAGAGATGATGATGAATCTTTATTTATTCAGGATAAAGCTATTAGGCAACTCAATGCCTGTCTTACAAGCTGTCATGTAAACAAACAACATAACAGGAAAATAAACATAGCATGCAAATAATAACAATAATAATAATAATAATAAGAAAAACTACGGAAAAAAACAAACACAATAGGTGAATCAATGAAAGGGGAAAAAAAATTCGTATTGGAGAAGTAGTAACTGCCACCAACACAAAAGTAAGAGAAATAAATGAGTGCATAGCATTAATATTATACTCAGCTAAGACAGTGTCAAAGAATCAGCAGCATCAAGAGCATATAGCGACACCGACAAGACCAAGGATTATCAGTTTATAAATGTAAGGAGAAAGAGAAAATACTTGACTTTCACGTGTTATCAACAACAATACTCTGATATGGCAAACTGAAGTCAGGCTGAATGGAAGTGCGTTGGCAAAGCTCGTTTAAAATGGGTTTTACCTGAACATGATTTAATGTTCAATGGCAATGAGTTCCAGACAAAACTGCCCGAAAATAGAAGGCTTGACTTGTAGAGATCTATCCTGGGTCGGGGTAAATGAAGCAAGCCATGTCTCGTGTGTAGCTGATGCCTAGGGCTGAAGTTAAATAGCGCGCACAGATACTCGGGGACTTGATAATGAAATATTTTGTGCATGAGGACGCATTTGTTAAATTTGAGTTGTTCCTTCAGTGGAAGCAGGCCAAGAGATTTTATCTTTTGGTCTGTGGAAGTAGGGTGTGGAATAATTATTTTAACTGAACGACGATATAGCGAGTTGACTTTTTTAATATGACGTTCGCTGCATTCGTCCCACAAAGAGGACGCATAGTCACAGTGGCTCTTAATGTGCGCGTGAAAAAACAATGTACAGCACTTTGTACTAAGAATATGTCTAAGTTCAGAGAGCAGAAATACATTTCTGGACAAGATTTTGCACAAACTGTCAATATGCGACGACCAATTGAGCTGGTCGTCAAGTACAACTCCCAGTAGGCGGTGCTTGGATACCTGTTGGATAGGTTTATCACCAAGTGAAAGTATCAAAGGGGCAGGACGTAGCTGATGCTTTTGGCGGGTTGTTATCAACATGCTTTTGGTTTTAGAAGTACTGAGGAGCATGCGATTATGCGTACACCAATCGAACACTTCATCAAGACTTTGCTGGAGGATACAATTTAGCGTCATGAGACGATCGTCTGATGTATGCAGCGTGGAATCGTCAGCAAAGAGTTCGCATTTTACCGTAGGATTTGAGATGGAAAGAGGCAGGTCATTGATGAATAAAGAAAATAAAAGAGGCCCTAGGATAGATCCTTGGGGAACACCGTGCCTCACTATACCTTCTTTCGAATACCTTCCGTTCGAGTACACCTTCTGTCGGCGGCAACTTAGGTAGGATGAGAAAAACGCAATAGAGTTCAAATCAAACTTATACACTGAAAGTTTCTTTAAAAGAATGTTGTGATCGACTAAATCAAATGCTTTGGTTAGGTCCAGAAAAACTGCACCATTTAATTTGGAATTATTGATTGATGAGAGCCAAGAGTCAACGATGTGAACGAGTGCAGTATGGCACGAGTGTTTAGGTCGAAAACCGGACTGAAGAGATAGGAGTAGGCGTTGATTCTCCAAGAATTGGAGTAGGTGCTTGTGAATGTGTCTTTCAATTGGCTTCGATAATATTGATAACACTGAAATAGGACGGAAATCGTTTGGACTTTTGGGATCTTTACATTTGGGAATGGGGACAACTTTAACATCTTTCATGGCATCTGGAAAAATACCTTGGGTGATAGAAAGGTTGAATATAAATGTCAAGGAGTCAGCTGTGTGTGGAAGTGACAATTTCAGTACCATGTTATTTATTCCATCCAGGCCACACGATTTACTGGTTAGAGTAGAAATATACTTACCAACTTCAAACACTGTCATAAGAGGTATGGAGAAGGACGCACCTGCTGCAGACTCACAGTGTGTGCGCAGTTTAGCAGAACAACTGTAACTATCACTGCAAGTGGGAAAAGACTGTACAAGGGACTCAGCGATATTTAAAAAAATGGGAATTGAAGTCGTCTGGATCCATGCCTAGAGATGTAGCAGCAGGGATGGAACTTTTCCGCTTAGTAAACAAATTGATTGCATTCCAGACACTTCGGGTATCTTTACCCTCTGCGATAACTTTTTCCGCAAGCGTTTTCTGGGCTTTTCTAACTAAGGATTTTACAAAATTACGTTGTTTTTTAAAATCTGCAATTTTTTTCTGCCGTTTTAAGTCATCTCTTATTTTCATCGCATGAATAATGTCCTTTGACAACCAAGGCGGAAGGGTATGGTTTTTAATTCGTTTAGTCCTGAGTGGGGCATGTTTATCTAGGACCCAAAGAAACAGCTTGTACCAAAGCGTTAGGGCTTCATTGGGATCATTAGTGTTATAAATAAGGTGAAAGGGCATGTTCGATAGGTCTCGAAGAAAGTCATCAGTGTTGAATTTTTTGTAAGACCTGTAGGTGATAGTAGTGTGTTGTTTGTGCTGGGGTTTATCACGTTTAACTAAAAGATGAAAACAAGTAGGAAAATGATCACTAATGGTTACATTTGGCACATGGACGTTCTTGACAGCAGATACATTTGTAGTGTAGATGTGGTCAATCAATGTGGCGGATGACAAAGAAACTCGTGTGGGAGACCGAACCATCTGTTGCAGGCCAAATAATGAGGTGGTGTAATTCCACGCCGCATGACCAGTCGTGAGAAGGTCAATATTAAAATCGCCTAGAAGGTGTATGTCTTTGTTGTTACGTAATTGCACCTTATCCATCATGGTAACAAAATCATCATACCATGAAAATGTTGCTGAAGGGGTGCGATAAATAAAACCGATAAGTGTGGGGGAAGATTTATCGCATAAAACCGATAAGTGTGGGGGAAGATTTATCGCATTTCGAGAGAGAGAGAGAGAGAGAGAGGGAGAGAGAGAGAGAGAGAGAGAGAGAGAGAGAGAGAGAGAGAGAGAGAGAGAGAGAGAGAGAGAGAGAGAGAGAGAGAGAGAGAAAGAATGACAATGACAATGAATCTTTATTTTTTAAGGATAAAAGGATTTAGGTCTGAAGACCTTTCTTCCATCTTGTCCTTGCTAAAGTACTTACACAAACACTCACGGGGCCGCACGCACTGATTCACCATAAGCGCCCAACAAGGCGAGTCATACTGGCTGCCCCTCTCGATCAGCAGCCGCTTGAAGGCGACAGCAGGGATACAGCCAGTGCGTAATGAGATATACATGCGCTACCATCTAACAAGTTTACCATAAGATCACAACAAAAAACAACAACCCAACAACAATCAGATAGACAAATTCAAAATACCACGTCATTCTAAAACAAAAGCAGTTTACGCTTACATTTGTAGCAAATGCTGATGAAGCCGTGTCAGTCTTGAAAGAATTTATGGTCGTGATAGATTTTATTTCTTTTGGAGGTAAATTCCATTATTTGGGGAGGGAATATGACAAGGCCGATTTAAAAATGTCAAGGCACTACCAGGTCGTTCCTCAGTGTCGGGTACGGAGTGTGGGGAGCCTTACAGAGAGCAGCGAGAGAGAGAGAGAGAGAGAGAGAGAGAGAGAGAGAGAGAGAGAGAGAGAGAGTACCATGGAGCAGTTAACTTATTCCTTTTGACACGCATCTAATTGAGTATCATCTTGGGTTATAAGATTAAGTGCACATCAATTGTACATGGTGTGACTTTGACCTTAATTGTATTACAATTGTATTACGATTAAGGTCAAAGTTATCTATATTACAATGTTCCTGATCATCTCAACAGAATATGATTTAGTAGTAAGAGATCATTTAGATGTTGTGAAAGACACAAATAAAGACGCGCTTCCCGCCAGTAGCGCGCTCCGTGTGCTCGTGTAGCGACATGAATTCTGAGGAAGAATAGCACGAGCAGCAAAATGACGTCACTATAAGCTTGACGCACGCACGCACTATAAGCTTGACGCACGCACTCACACACACACACACACACACACACACACACACACACACACACACACACACACACACACACACACACACACACACACACACACACACACACACACCAGGCGTTTTGGCGCCAAATATACGTTCTCTAGCAAGATTTGCGTAGCTAGACGTGACGTCATTTTTATCTTTATCTTCTTTGCCAGAATGCGGGATCCGCCCGCCCAGCATTCTCCGGAACGCACTGCGACAAGCCCCATTGCAAAGTCTAACGTATTTTCAATACGGTAGAGACACAAGATGAGGATTTCATTCCAAAGTCTACCGTATTGTTTGGAGCTCACATGCGTTTTTCTTTTAGGAACATTCACAGTTGTTCATACTTTTAAGCTTATCATTCTGATCCATTTCACGCCTTTCTAAGCCAACCTCTGATTAACACACACGCCGGCGCCCACAAATAAGGACGGACACTTTAGTACGTTCTATGGGCTCGTGTAGCGATAGGAATTCTGAAGAAGAATAGCGGGAGCAGCAAAATGACGTCACTATAAGCTTGACGTCATGGCATCGCAAGTCTCACGACGCCGTGTACACAATGACGAAATTGATGTTCCACGTGACTCCACCGACTCATTCACGCAGCCTCTTCCAGGGCTGACTGTTTTGTTCCACACAGCCTCTTTCAGGGCTGACTGTTTGATGGCAGTATATAGTGGATCCAAAACTTGCAAAACTAATTTATTATTATTATTATTATTATTATTATTATTATTATTATTATTATTATTATTATTATTATTATTATATTATTATTATTATTTGTATTTGGATGACGATGAAAAGTCTTTTTGTGAATGCATAGAAAGGTTTGCTGTTATGTCAGGGCTGAAAATAAACTATGACAAACGCATGTTATATGGGCTGTGTCAAGGAAAAATTCAAATAAACGTTTATGCGAAATTTGAATCTATCGTGGAACCCAAGTGGGGGTAAAATTCTCTACTAATGCTGAAGACATTGTGGAAATAAACTACGAAAATAAATTAATAGAAATTAGGAAGATTATTTCAGTCTGGTCGAGAAGAGACCTAACGCCTTACGGAAAAGTGATTGTTATAAAAACCAAAATTGTACACTTATTTTGGAATATTCCGGATCCACTAGACACATTTCTGATGGAAGTAAATAAACTATTTTTCTCGTTTTTCTAAAACAATAAAAGGGGAAAGGTTAACAAATCTCAAGCTTGTTCCCTTTTCGAGCAAGGTGGTTTGAAAATGGTCGATATTTACTCATTCCTCTCATCTATGAAGGTGAGCTGGCTGAGAAGGTTGTACTCTAATGACTCTCTTGTGAAAAGGATTTTGATGTTAAAGTGTGCAGACAACAAGTTTTGGTTTGATGTTCTCAGACATTATAAAAAAGAGTGTACAATAAATGTACAATATAGTGTTTTAGTTATTTTGCAAATGAATGTATTTATTATAATGTACATATTGTGCTTGATAGAAAAATTGTCGATGTCTCCGAATGGGTACACAATGGGATCTTTCAAGTTAGAGATCTTATGGACAATGATGGAAACTTTTTAAGTTTTGAAGACTTCAAGGTAAAATATCCTAATATAAGCACAAACTTTCTGACGTATGCTGGGATTATTAGAGCAATTAGAGAATACAATAAAATGTGTCATCAGCGACTCATATAGTTCATTAGTCATCTCGGACACTTGTGCTTGGAAAGTTATCTGCCAAGGGTGCAAGATTACTTATCAACGGCTGACCAAACTAAGATCAAATCCCATCTGCGTAGAAAATGGAGCAAGCAATTTAAAACTCATTTAGAGTGGGAGAAAATATTCTGTACGGACATAAAAACTACTTTTGATCCTCAGCTACGTTGGTTTCAGTACAAACTTATCCACCGAATGCTTCCAACGAAAAGATATCTTTTTTTAAAGAAAATTATCGGATTCATCTGTCTGTACCTTTTGTGAAAATGAGGAGGAAACCTTAACACACCTTTTCTGGAACTGTGGGCACGTCTAGTCCTTCTGGACAGATTTAATCGACTGGTTAAAAGATACATATTACCACTTTCCTACTCTCTCCCTGTCCGAGATATTTGTACTTTTTGGTAGACAGCAAACGTGTTTGACCTAATTCTGTTATTGGCAAAATTTCACATATATAAATCGAGACTGCAAAATACTTTTCCAAATATTGTGCATTTTAAGCAGATGCTTAAAAACCGCTATTCTGTAGAAAAACATAAATACGCAATGAAAGGTAAATTGGAGATATTTAATCGTCATTGGTCTCTGTAGTCAGAAATTACATCGTAATTGTAATAATCTAGTACACTAGCTGCTTTCCTTGCTATGTGTGTGTGTGTGGAATAGCAAATGGACCCCCCCCCCCCTCTCTCCTCTCTGTCTGTCTGTCTGTCTCTCTCTCTCACTCTCTCTCTCTCTCTCCTCTCTCTCTCTCTCTCTCTCTCTCTCTCTCTCTCTCTCTCTCTCTCTCTCTCTCTCTCTCTCTCTCTCTCTCTCTCTCTCTCTCTCTCATACACCGTATATTGTAGATTATTATGTGCTTTCTTGTTAGGGTCAAAAGTTATTCGTAGGCTCTGTAAGCAACTTGTAACTATGGTTGTGTTAATGTGTGTGTGTGTGTTATGGAAATAAACACACAAAAAAGACAAAAAGAAAAAAAAAGTTGAAGAGGTACAATGCTTCATTAGAACTCATTCAATGTCTCCCTTTAATCTTGTTGTATGCAAAGTATCTAGTAAGAAAAAAAAAAAAACATTACGGACTCAAATGTGGATCATCTGTACGTTGTGGAGCGTCCATTTTCTTGTCAATATGTAAACTAATTTAAAAAAAATAAAAAATAAAAAAACTGCTTCGGGAGAATTCATGTAGGGAACACATCCTAAAGTTTCAAGCTTGTCCGTCCATAAATGCGGGCTCTAGTCGCTGTCACACACGTACACACATGCACATGCACACACACACACACACACACACACACACACACACACACACACACACACACACACACACACACACACACACACACACACACACACACGCACGCACGCACGCACACACACACACACACGTTTTGACGCCAAATGTACGTTCTCTAGCAAGGTTTGCGTAGCTAGACGTGACGTCATTTTTATCTTGTTACTTCTTTGCCAGAATGCGGGATCCGCCCGCCGAGCACATCGTGTGCATTCTCCGGAACGGTCTCCGACCAACCCTATTTCAACGTCTACCGTATTTTCAATACGGTAGACAAAAAGTAAACAAAATCCTTTAGATAATTCACTACAGTATGTTATATATATATATATATATATATATATATATATATATATATATATATATATATATATATATATATATATATATATATATATATATAACACATATATATTATATACATATATATTAATGTTCATCTGTAAAACTTGCGCACACACACACACACACACACACACACACACACACACACACACATACACACACACACACACACACACACACACATGTATAAATACAATGTAACTTGGGTTATGCGTTGTTTGTAACGGTAGTAATTTTTGCATGGTTTAATTGTACGTTAAATTTGACACGCACAGGTTTTTAGTTTTGTTAATTAGTCCTATATTAAGTGTGTCGCACAAACACTAAAATTGTCCATCTTTAATCGAGCACATGTTCACACTACGTGATGACCGTCATTTATCACACTACTGCAGTTACAGAAGATTAAATAAGGTAGCGTTTCAGCCGTTTAATTTTCTTATCGTCAAAGGGATGCTTGCAGCTGGTGTTTTTAGGTGACAACATCTAAGTGGGTCACTTTTATAAATTAAATGTATCCCATCAGTCAAAAGTGCCACTAAATGATACATGTATTGGTTCCTTCATATTGCACGGAAAAGCTCACATTGCTAAGATATTTGCACAAAAGTGGTTTTCTGAGGCTCAGCGGTCTGTGTATTCACTGCCAGACATGTGGAAATAGCCGAATGTTAAATATAGACTAGACAGGCCGGTAGTTCTTACAGGTCAGCCAGCTACCGACCCATTATCATTTTACTGGCGAAAAATGTTTACAGGCCCGTTGACTAAGGGCTCGGTAGCGTTTTATCGGACGGTAAACTACAGTGAAATCGTGAAAACCGGTCCTGATCGGTTTGTTTTCTTCAAATGTAACATTTATATTGTCAAAGACATTGCAAGTGTCCAGTAACAGTTTCGGACATTCACTATTGAATTAATGTAAAATACCTCTTTCCACTTGACGTCTCTGTGATAGTTTCCTCCTTGCTAACTTTGTTGTTTGTTTAACTTCCTCTGCTTTTCCTGACTGGACCCTAAGGCATTACTGTATCTCACAATCTACAAATATCTACACAAATCAAATTTCTACTTCGTTCCCTCTTTTAAAGTGCTGTGCTCTTAAATGAGTTAACAATAATAATAAGGGTATCATTTTGAAGAGCCCACTACGGCACCGGCCTCGACGTGGTGTGGGTGGGTAGTCTCCTCATTGACTGAGTGGGCTAGTGAAGGGGTGTCACCTTTGTCAGGATTAGAACTTGATGTCAGCAGATATGTTGTTCAGTCTTTTTCACCGGTCCGGTTTTTAAGGAGCCTTACCATGTTGGATTGGTCCTTAAAAATAATGATTAGTGTTTTGACCTTTGGATCCCAAGTGTTTGCCGTGCTTGGAGACCCGTGTCGTGGGAGAAGAGGGTCCTGGTGGCTGAGGTTCCCTTTGGGTTGCGGCTCACTGGTGCCAACACTCCACTTTCTACTTAAACGGGAGGCTATGAGTCTCGGCCTTGCCACGTCGAACCCAATCCCACTGTTGACATTCAGGCTGATATACTGAGCACCACATTATAGCCTCTGCTGCTGATTAGGTGCTTAAAGCTGAGGTGCAATGAGAAAAATCCGCCCAGCGCGTGTTTTTAAAAGACTGTACAGGGCCCAGCTTGGGCCCTGCCCCTAAGTGGGTCAAATCGGTTCGTAACTCAGTTGACGGAGTTGGCAACTGCGTATCCCGAGCTTGCAAAACTCTCGGAAAACGACAGACCATTTCCTGTTGCACGGAAATCATCGCGATTAGCAGATCGGACAACAGCAGACGATTCTGTGACACTTTGAATCTGACCGACAGCCACGGATTTTACGCGCTGGGGACTATGATGGCAGAATGTACGGCTGTACATGCTGTAAGTATGACTCTTGACACTTTGTAGTTGTGAACGAATTTTTTCAACACGTACCTCCAGTCCAATATAGGCTAATATAAATAAATAAAGAAGCATTGTGATGTACAACCAACACAGTAAATTGGATGAGAGAGAGAGAGAGAGAGAGAGGTCGCCATGCGGGTCAAGCTGATTTTTAGTAGCTGCCCTTCGTATGGAGAAAAAAATTGCTGTAGGCCACTCCAGATGAAAAGATATAACAAACACAAAACGACAAATAACCCCTCCTTTCTCACCCTTCCGATATCAAATAAAGCTTCAGGCTGTGCTGTGTAACTTACGGATAGCTCGGCCTGGTCCATATCCAGTGTGCGTCCAGGCAAGACACAAATGGCCTGCTCTGTCCGTCGGGTGGTCGAGTGTCGTCTGCTACTGTTGATATCAGTAAAAATATCGCTGGTTTAGATCAGTGATCGCGGTGCTTACTCGCTGCGATACAGGAAGTGGCCTGTCTTTTTCACGGGAGTTTTGCCAGCACGACAAACGCAGTTGAAAACTCGGTCAACTGAGTCAGTTGCAAACCGGTTTGCCGAAGTTAGCCGAACGTTCACGAAGAGGGCCCTCGCTGGGTCCTGCAAAGTTTTTTTAAAACACGTGCGGGGCGGAGTTTTTTTACTGTTTCTCAGCTTTAACGCCAGTATTCCATTGCATTCAACAGTGTGATAGAAGGCGGTGGCTCAGACGATACAATCGAGTATATCTTTCGTGCGTCGGCTGGAGAATTGCCGACAGATGCACGTTCCCTCGTTTGGCTCGGTGGCGGGCGGGAGAGATAGACATAATGACATGTGATGGACACCACCTAATTTCACCAAGCCCATGTCTAAATCATTGCTATTTTGAACATCACTAAGTCAACTCTCACAAAACCCTGTCTCAAGTCACACCATGAGTGTTTTATAAGAGATTATTTAAAGCTGCAAGAAAAAATCAATACACCATGTCCTAGAGCTAGTCAGCAGACCTGTGCGCTAACAGCCAACTGGCAGACTGGTGCAGATCAGCTCAAAAATCAATAAACTCCATATGCTTGCGCGTTTTAGAAGAGATTATTTAAAGCTGCAAGAAAAAATCAATACACCATGTCCTAGAGCTAGTCAGCAGACCTGTGCGCTAACAGCCAACTGGCAGACTGGTGCAGATCAGCTCAAAAATCAATAAACTCCATATGCTTGCACAGTGCGCGGTATTGCACCAAACCGCTGTTGACACTTAAGTGCACAAATTGTTTTGGCTTTGCTTGGTCTGCAGCATGGCCTAATGGTTTGGCTGCCGGTCTAAGCAAAGAGAGAGTTGTGCGCAAAACCTAGGTTGTATCTATCGCACTTGTACCACAGTTCGAATCACCTCACTTTCGTTTCAACTCTTCAGTGGAGTGAGTTTCCCGTCTGGGGCGTGATGAACACTATAATGGCCAGACCATACCACAACGCTCTCATAGGGGAGGTGAATTGCAGCCAAAACCTAGGTTATAACCTCCCCTGTGAGAGTAAGTGGAAACAGGCCACAAAGCAGACTTTTTTCATTTTCCATTGAAAGTTAACCCCTTCCCATTGAAGATTAACCCCTGCCCTGCCGCAGTTAAATTAACTTCAGGTTGACCAGGCACTTGTGTGTGAGTGCACCTTCCACAAAATGGCGTTAGCGACGCACACACTTCTCAACCCTACCATCGCCATTGATCTATCAACGCCATTGGCAAGTTAAACAACGACCATAACAACCACATTAGCACAGTTAAGGGCATCTGTCTCTGACCTCCAGTTTGTTTTAATTTTATTTTTTATTACTGTATAAAATGAATCAGGATGAACTTCTTCTTCTGAGTGACATCTGTGCTGTAGAGAACAAGGAACTGGAATCAAAGAAAGAAAGGCTTCTCGCTGTTGTTGTTTCTGGAAAATCAAAGACATATCTTGGAAAACAGTATACAACTGAAGACATTAAATCACTCGCTGCTGAGGACATGATAAAACTACAGTCAAAATATGAAAATTACATTGGTTTACTAATGACTCGTGACTTAGGACGATCACTTGTGTGTCTGTACACAAAAGCAGTCACTTTTTGCCCATCAATGCTGACAGTCTATCACATGACCTTAAAAACAACCCTATTATTTCAAGTACAATTGGTAAATTATCATGTGTAATGTTTTAAAAGTTTGGAATGTACCTAGCCCCTGCTGTAACATTACTGATTACAGGGAGCCATGTTGATTTTTCAAAAATAAAACAGAAGAAAATGGAGGACAATCAGATGACCATACAACCAACAGTAACAAAAGCCAAGAGTCCGGGGAGAGTTGAAGCGGGAAAAAAATTAGTTGAGTGGAACAGACAAAACAAGTTATGACTACAGGCTATAACTGATTCACCACCACCACCTCCAACAGCGTTAACACCACCGCCACCACCACTACCTCTACAACAAAGTGAGCCTATCACACAAAATCCTAAAAATCCTGAAATAACAAAATACTTTATTGGTGGATTTGTTGTAGGATTTAATTACGTAGGTTACGCATTATGGTAAAAATACAAGCCACAAACTCAAACAGTGTCCAAACAAACCAGAAACACAAAAAGCCAAGCAAGAAACCCCCACATAGCAGCAGCACCTGATCCATTTTACATGCAGTGAAACAAATTATTATTTTAATTCTTACTCATTTCCTGTATCCCGTCACTAAGTGCACTTGAGAAACGCATGCTGCCTATCCCCTCAGTTTGCGCCTAGCCGCCGACCAGGTCGGACATACCCTCATTACTTGCCGCCCATGACTAGTGACTGACTTTCACTCTTGCACCGTGTTTGTTGATTGTCGTGTGTACGGTGTGTGCAGTACCTCTAACGTAGGAGTATATTCCCCTGTGTGTATTATTGGACTGTGTGTTGTGATGTCAGATTTAGAAGAGTTGACATGATTTCGGATGACAATGTCTTAGACTTGGATGAGGAGATTTAGTTGGCCAATGTGAGTTTTTTAGTTAACACTGGCCCTGCCTGACCGAGTGTCATGGACACAAGACTCAGAGCAAAACGAACAGTTTTGCAGCCCTCTGTAAAGCGGTGCAACTTCTCACCGAGAAGGCCGTTAACACTTTAGAAGAAAGCAAAAGACCGCAGGACACCGTCCACACTGGTCCTTCAGCTAAACACAGACGTTTTTCCGCCTCAAACGCCACTGGTGGGGAGGCGGAACCGCGAAATGCAGAGGCAAAAAATATAGAAAGGGAACCGCTTGACGCAGGGGGGCATGGGACTGTGGAGATTATAGGAGATGATATTTTGGCCGATACGGAGGCAGCCTTTCGTGTGTCTCGGAAGAGTGGGACCACCGGTCAAAGAAAGATAGGCAAACTGACCTACTTAATTCCCGTTTGGTTTGAAGCGGCTGTCGCATAAAAATATCCAAGAAAAACTGTACAAAATTCCCGAAAATTGCAAAAATATGAGTGTGCCCCGCACAAATGCAGTGGTGTTTCTTGTGCTAAAAGCCCACCGGACAGACGGACGTACGAATGTACAATACTGAAACTAAGGCAGCTGTCGCGGTGACCTTGTGCACCGATAAGCCTCTGACCTAGAGACTTGCAGCGAGCGCGTTCACCATGAAAAACTAGTTGCCAGCATCTGTGCTCCACACGTAGCAATGACCTCTGCTGGCTCTATCCTCATGGCACAGATTTTGGGAAATTACCCCCAACAAGCCTCTGAAACAGACAAAGTCGCAATATTGCCGGCATCTGTGACACTCATGGTGTGACTTGAGACAGGGTTTTGTGAGAGTTGACTTAGTGATGTTCAAAATAGCAATGATTTAGACATGGGCTTGGTGAAATTAGGTGGTGTCCATCACATGTCATTATGTCTATCTCTCCCGCCCGCCACCGAGCCAAACGAGGGAACGTGCATCTGTCGGCAATTCTCCAGCCGACGCACGTTGAATGCAATGGAATACTGGCGTTAAGCACCTAATCAGCAGCAGAGGCTATAATGTGGTGCTCAGTATATAAGCCTGCATGTCAACAGTGGGATTGGGTTCGACGTGGCAAGAGCCGATTGACTAGGCCGGGACTCATAGCCTCCCGTTTAAGTAGAAAGTGGAGTGTTGGCACCACTTGAGTGAGCCGCAACCCAAAGGGAACCTCAGCCACCAGGACCCTCTTCTCCCACGACACGGGTCTCCAAGCACGGCAAACACTTGGGATCCAAAGGACGAAACACTAATCATTATTTTTAAGGACCAATCCAACATGGTAAGGCTCCTTAAAAACCGGACCAGTGAAAAAGACTGAACAACATATCTGCTGACATCAAGTTCTAATCCTGACAAAGGTGACACCCCTTCACTAGCCCACTCAGTCAATGAGGAGACTACCCACCCACGCCACGTCGAGGCCGGTGCCGTAGTGGGCTCTTCAAAATGATACCCTTATTATTATTGTTAACTCATTTAAGAGCACAGCACTTTAAAAGAGGGAACGAAGTAGAAATTTGATTTGTGTAGATATTTGTAGATTGTGAGATACAGTAATGCCTTAGGGTCCTGTCAGGAAAAGCAGAGTGGGTACACAACAAAGTTAGCAAGGAGGAAACTATCACAGAGACGTCAAGTGGAAAGAGGTATTTTACATTAATTCAATAGTGAATGTCCGAAACTGTTACTGGACACTTGCAATGTCTTTGACAATATAAATGTTACATTTGAAGAAAACAAACCGATCAGGACCGGTTTTCACAATTTCACTGTAGTTTACCGTCCGATAAAACGCTACCGAGCCCTTAGTCAACGGGCTTGTAAACACTTTTCGCCAGTAAAATGATAATGGGTCGGTAGCTGGCTGGCCTGTAAGAACTACCGGCCTGTCTAGTCTATATTTAACATTCGGCTATTTCCACATGTCTGCCAGTGAATACACAGACCGCAGAGCCTCAGAGAACCACTTTTGTGCAAATATGAGCTTTGAGCAATGTGAGCTTTTCCGTGCAATATGAAGGAACGAATACATGTATCATTTAGTGGTACTTTTGACTGATGGGATACATTTAATTTATAAAAGTGACCCACTTAGATGTTGTCACCTAAAAACACCAGCTGCAAGCATCCCTTTGACGATAAGAAAATTAAACGGCTGAAACGCTACCTTATTCAGTCTTCTGTAACTGCAGTAGTGTGATAAATGACGGTCATCACGTAGTGTGAACATGTGCTCGATTAAAGGGGACAATTTTGGTGTTTGTGCGACACACTTAATATAGGACTAATTAACAAAACTAAAAACCTGTGCGTGTCAAATTTAACGTACAATTAAACCATGCAAAAATTACTACCGTTACAAACAACGCATAACCCAAGTTACATTGTATTTATACATGTGTGTGTGTGTGTGTGTGTGTGCAAGTTTTACAGATGAAAATTAATATATATATATATATATATATAACATACTGTAGTGAATTATCTAAAGGATTTTGTTTACTTTTTGTCTACCGTATTGAAAATTTCAACGTCTACCGTATTGAAAATACGGTAGTCGCTGAAATAGGGTTGGTCGGAGACCGTTCCGGAGAATGCACACGATGTGCTCGGCGGGCGGATCCCGCATTCTGGCAAAGAAGTAACAAGATAAAAATGACGTCACGTCTAGCTACGCAAACCTTGCTAGAGAACGTACATTTGGCGTCAAAACGTGTGTGTGTGCGTGTGTGTGTGTGTGTGTGTGTGTGTGTGTGTGTGTGTGTGTGTGTGTGTGTGTGTGTGTGTGTGTGTGTGTGTGTGTGTGTGTGTGTGTGCATGTGCATGTGTGTACGTGTGTGACAGCGACTAGAGCCCGCATTTATGGACGGACAAGCTTGAAACTTTAGGATGTGTTCCCTACATGAATTCTCCCGAAGCAGTTTTTTTATTTTTTATTTTTTTAAAATTAGTTTACATATTGACAAGAAAATGGACGCTCCACAACGTACAGATGATCCACATATGAGTTCGTAATCAAGCATTGTACCTCTTCCACTTTTTTTTCTTTTTGTCTTTTTTGTGTGTTTATTTCCATAACACACACACACACACACATTAACACAACCATAGTTACAAGTTGCTTACAGAGCCTACGAATAACTTTTGACCCTAACAAGAAAGCACATAATAATCTACAATATACGGAGTATGAGAGAGAGAGAGAGAGAGAGAGAGAGAGAGAGAGAGAGAGAGAGAGAGAGAGAGAGAGAGAGAGAGAGAGAGACAGACAGACAGACAGACAGACAGACAGACAGACAGACAGACAGACAGACAGAGAGGAGAGAGGGGGGGGGGTTCCATTTGCTATTCCACACACACACATAGCAAGAAAAGCAGCTAGTGTACTAGATTATTACAATTACGATGTAATTTCTGACTACAGAGACCAATGACGATTAAATATCTCCAATTTACCTTTCATTGCGTTATGTTTTCTACAGAATAGCGGTTTTTAAGCATCTGCTTAAAATGCACAATATTTGGAAAAGTATTTTGCAGTCTCGATTTTGAATGTGATATTTTGCCAATAACAGAATTAGGTCAAACACGTTATCTATAACAATATTTTGCTGTCTACCAAAAAGTACAAATATCTCGGGCAGGGAGAGAGTGGGAAAGTGGTAATATGTATCTTTTAACCAGTCGATTAAATCTGTCCAGAAGGACTAGACGTGCCCACAGTTCCAGAAAAGGTGTGTTAAGGTTTCCTCCTCATTTTCACGAAAGGTACAGACAGATGAATCTGATAATTTTCTTTAAAAAAAAGATATCTTTTCGTTGGAAGCATTCGGTGGATAAGTTTGTACTGAAACCAACGTAGCTGAGGATCAAAAGTAGTTTGTATGTCCGTACAGAATATTTTCTCCTACTCTAAATGAGTTTTAAATTGCTTGCTCCATTTTCTACGCAGATGGGATTTGATCTTAGTTTGGTCAGCCGTTGATAAGTAATCTTGTCAGCCGTTGATAAGTAATCTTGCACCCTTTCTAAGCACAAGTGTCCGAGATGACTAATGAACTATATGAGTCGCTGATGACACATTTTTTGTATTCTCTAATTGCTCTAATAATCCCAGCATACGTCAGAAAGTTTGTGCTTATATTAGGATATTTTACCTTGAAATCTTCAAAACTTAAAAAGTTTCCATCATTGTCCATAAGATCTCTAACTTGAAAGATCCCATTGTGTACCCATTCGGAGACATCGACAATTTTTCTATCAAGCACAATATGTACATTATAATAAATACATTCATTTGCAAAATAACTAAAACACTATATTGTACATTTATTGTACACTCTTTTTTATAATGTCTGAGAACATCAAACCAAAACTTGTTGTCTGCACACTTTAACATCAAAATCCTTTTCACAAGAGAGTCATTAGAGTACAACCTTCTCAGCCAGCTCACCTTCATAGATGAGAGGAATGAGTAAATATCGACCATTTTCAAACCACCTTGCTCGAAAAGGGAACAAGCTTGAGATTTGTTAACCTTTCCCCTTTTATTGTTTTAGAAAAACGAGAAAAATAGTTTATTTACTTCCATCAGAAATGTGTCTAGTGGATCCGGAATATTCCAAAATAAGTGTACAATTTTGGTTTTTATAACAATCACTTTTCCGTAAGGCGTTAGGTCTCTTCTCGACCAGACTGAAATAATCTTCCTAATTTCTATTAATTTATTTTCGTAGTTTATTTCCACAATGTCTTCAGCATTAGTAGAGAATTTTACCCCCACTTGGGTTCCACGATAGATTCAAATTTCGCATAAACGTTTATTTGAATTTTTCCTTGACACAGCCCATATAACATGCGTTTGTCATAGTTTATTTTCAGCCCTGACATAACAGCAAACCTTTCTATGCATTCACAAAAAGACTTTTCATCGTCATCCAAATACAAATACAAATAATAATAATAATAATAATAATAATAAATTAAATTAGTTTTGCAAGTTTTGGATCCTCTATATACTGCCATCAAACAGTCAGCCCTGAAAGAGGCTGTGTGGAACAAAACAGTCAGCCCTGGAAGAGGCTGCGTGAATGAGTCGGTGGAGTCACGTGGAACATCAATTTCGTCATTGTGTACACGGCGTCGTGAGAATTGCGATGCCATGACGTCAAGCTTATAGTGACGTCATTTTGCTGCTCCCGCTATTCTTCTTCAGAATTCCTATCCTACACGAGCCCATAGAACGTACTAAAGTGTCCGTCTTTATTTGTGGGCACTGGCGTGTGTGTTAATCAGAGGTTGGCTTAGAAAGGCGTGAAATGGATCAGAATGATAAGCTTAAAAGTATGAACAACTGTGAATGTTCCTAAAAGAAAAACGCATGTGAGCTCCAAACAATACGGTAGACTTTGGGATGAAATCCTCATCTTGTGTCTCTACCGTATTGAAAATACGTTAGACTTTGCAATGGGGCTTGTCGCAGTGCGTTCCGGAGAATGCACACGATGTGCTGGGCGGGCGGATCCCGCATTCTGGCAAAGAAGTAACAAGATAAAAATGACGTCACGTCAAGTGGTAATACTCTCATTGGTTGTAACTTGTTAACAGACCCAGTGTCCCATACATACACGTTCACAGATATATCAGGATTAAGTTTTTCAAACAAGTCTATTTCTGCCACCTTAACAGGAAAATCTATACCATTGAAGTTAAGTTTGTTTACAAATTTTATGTCGTTGGATACACGTTCAGTTTTTTTTTTTAAACAATGTGAAGTTTGGCAAGCACACACCACATAAAACAGTGATTGTCATTGTTTTGAATATTAATGTATGTTTTTTGTTTGCAACCTCAGTTGGTAGTGGCAGCCAGGATTTGCCTAAAATAGGATGATACCTTGACTGCCTTAGTTGTAGTTAATGTAATAACTTTCATGCCAGCCAGACCCCTTCATTTTGGCTCTATCAGTTGCTGATAAGAAGTCAGGCAACATTTTGTTTTTAAACATGTTTTCCAGTTCCCTTCTTGCGTTAACTGTGTGTTGACTCGTCGAGATATACAGAACTAACACTTCACCATCCACCCTGTTAAATTATTATTTAGCAACAACCTGAATCTTTACACTACCATCAAGAAGATTATCTCTTATTACGGTAAAAGAGTTCTCGATTGATTCATAAACATTGTGAACATTAGATATAGGCAAGTTTGTTGTGTGAAATACGTTTTGCAAGCTTTGCATGTTGTTGGTTATTTTTTATTGTTCGACAACATAATAAATAGAAAAATATTACTGTATGTGTAATACCATTTTATTAACTTTAACACCATCACAATGAAGATTCAGTTTACATAAGCCTGTGACTATTACACAACATGACATATTAAACCAATCAAAATAGTCATTGACTTGAAAAGTAATTGATTTAATATCAACAGTTATGCTCTGTACAATTGATATTCGATCGTTTATCTACAATATCGAACGTTACACTACCTGTCATGTATATTGTTGCTGGTTCTGAAATTTTTATATCAGGTCTTTGGGAGCATGAATGAATATGGTCAATATCCTCAACATCCCTGAAGCAGTCTGTAATATCAATAGTTTGTCTGTCACTCTTTTTGTCCGACATCCTTTTTATGACCAAAAGAAAAGAATAAATTAATTTATTAATCCATACCCAGTTGGCTGATCTGTTTTGAAGATGAGCTTTAGGTGCTTAGTTGATTTCAGTTTGTTATTTTACATCATCTTGTTCATGCTTGTTTGGTATAACACCGTTCTCCCTGAGGCAGTCTGCAAAGCTATCATGATCCTTACAGTAAAACAAACAGATAAACTTTAGTTGCTCATGAAACTCTTTTAGTACAGCATTATATTTTTGAGTGAGAATCCAGACACTGATGTTTTGCGTGTCTGCCACTGAAGGTGAGTTCTGTTAGAGTGTTTCTCTTTTTGACAATGTCTTTCTCTGCAGAGCAATCATTGACTAAGTAAATGTTGTCAGTCCAAATAAATAAAAGGTTTTTGGTAAGCTTTGTTGTGTTTGATTGTAGGACAGAATATCACAATGTTTTCAAAATGAAAGATGTATCTTGTTTGTAATAAGTCAAGAACAAATTCAGTTTTCCCACAGCCTGTGGCACCACAAAACAAACCACAGTGAGGATCAAGTTCATTTTAAAACAAAATAAAAAGAAAGATATACGGTACCACATAGTCTGCTTTCCTGGATGTTTAGTTGAGCATCATAATTAAATACAAATAAATACTTAAAGCTCCGCCTGTTTCACTCTTTTTTCGTATCTGGATTGTATTTCTGTCACTGCCATTCTCAATATGCCGTACTGACCAATGTAGAGAAACTATTCAGAAAATACTTCACGAAGACACAACTTTGGCTGACAGATTGAGAACACTTTTCAGAGAGCAGGGTATTACAATTGCAAGTTTAATTACTGCTCTAGGGTTTATTATTAGTACTGTAGTAATGGCTATAACTGGACCCAGTGGTGGTTCAACTCCTCCAGGTCCTCCACCTTCTGACCCAAAAGACTTACAGTCATGGGTAAAAAGACAACTGACACATATTTCAGACTTGCTTAAGCAATTGGCTGTGAAACTGTCACGACACGCCTGACGGAGTCAGGGCGCCGTGGACAATATGAGTGCTGACACTCGAGAAAACCCACCCACTCTAAATAAATCACACAACGCCAGTGATAAACAACAACAAATCTTTTATTACCTACTCTTACTCTAACCCCCACCCCCACCCACTAACGCCCCACACACTCCCACATACCCACGCATGCACTCATAACGTATTAACACATAAAAAAGATTAACAGTTAACAATGACTAATAGGTGAAAATCGGCAATGGCTATACAAGTGAAAAAGACTAACAGGTGAAAGTGACTAATAGGTGATAATGACTAATATGGCCAACGGCTATACAAGGCGGGTAACTTTGTCTCTGTACAGTGTCCTCTGTCCCACACTAGACAGGGTGGCTCGTAACGTAAGAGTACTACCCCTACACCACAGAGCACCGTAGCCGCGCTTGCCCACGCACGCCTGTGACCGACGCTCAGAACGTAGAATCAGCCTGCTGTAGCCCAACGTACTTGTCCAACAGGACCGGCTAGCGAAGGCGTTCCGACTCCCGATGATGCGTCACCGTTGGTCATGGAAGATGAAGAGATCGAAGGACGAAATCTTCGAAGCCAGTGCACTAGAAAAGGGCGCATTGTCAGTCAAAGTGCCAACACAGTTAATTCTGGCCTATTTGACACGCACCTACTCACAAACCACGTGAGTTGTGTCTCGTCTCACCCTAATACCCGCCTTGGCCATATTAAATATACAATCATGGATATGAAAGCTTCCTATGTACATTCAACATTCACCAGGTCTGCACTACTCCATTGCACTAACATTAAGCTAGCACAACCACTTTTGTATAATAACATTGCCACTGCTAAAACCAACATTATCAAAATAATCACATGTACATACAACGATATGAAATAATCACCAGCAACCACCCAACGTGACAATCTTATTACATTGGATCTAGGACTTAATACAGATATATTTGAAAGGATACCCACTTTAATTCATTTTACACGGCCCTTTAAATATACTCACTCGGCGACAGCCGACATAAACAACTAAATCCGACACCCACCACATTACAACCCAACCTAAAAAACATGGTTAAAGACTTGATTAAAACATCACTAAAAAACTAGACGAACATACCCTTCCGAACCTATGTACACATTCACACACCCGAGAGCACAGCAGCTAACTGAGGAAAATGGCATGACTCATTACCTGTCACTGGTGAGTCCTCCGGCAGGACGAGACAAACAAGACGAAGACGAACCGGAGGGGTCTTCTGTTGAGTAGCAGCCGTGGTCGCTATAGTCTCTTGGACACCCACACCCAGGAACACTGGCCGTGGTCTTGCAGGGAGGGTAACGCAACCCTCACACAGCTTGTCAAGGGCTCCAAACGAGGCCGCACCCTGACCCAGACTCTCACTTCGCTAGCTAACTCCGCTGACTGACTGTAATATCCCTCTGCTACCTCGCAGTTTAACTTTACTCTGAACACTGTTTCCGTTAAAGCTACTCGGCGAAAGCGTGCAACCGCTGTACTCGCTCACTGCTAAGCTTGCTGCACGGGCTTTACGATTACGCTCACACTACATTTATTAACTTCCCTAAACTAAGGCTATTTACAGAAGTCGGCGACCTACATTTATTAACAAGAAAACGACTTGGCGAAAAAATGAAACAACATGTCACATCCGTTACGTGACAGAAACCAATGGATGCTTTGCCTGGCATAATAGGCAGTGTTGTCAGTTGGTTGATTTTAATATTTTTTATGTGCTGTAAAGCGCTCCGAGCTTGCTGTTTGTGGGGAAGGGCGCTATATAAAAACTATGTATTATTATTATTATTATTGATAAGTACAGCAGGAAAGGTAGTCGGATTTATGGCGGAGCGTGTGTGGGTCTTTTTGGTGACAGTAGGAGGATTAATAACTGGATATTTAATGAAACAGATAAAGAAGTAATATCCCTAATCCAGTAAGGCCTATTACCAATGCAGTTCTCTCTACTCATGTGTGTTTGCCGGTGATTGTTCTGGTGTTACTGGACCTGGTGTTACTGGCGTTTTTAGCACAAGTGGTGGTTGTGAGTGTGTGGTTGTTGGGCCAGAGCATAAATTTACCTATTGATTGAGTCCTAATTTGTGATCAGCCCCTGCAATAATTATTTTTTCTTCTTCTTCCTCGAACACTCTTTTATATGGACAGCCCGGTCTCCTCTATAAATGCTGCCATGCGCCGCAGGTCCTCCAGGCCTCCATAGAGCTTGCGGGACACCTCTGTCTCTTCCGGCCAATGTCTCCGTCTGAGGGTTGTGAACGTGGGGCAGGTCTGTAGCACATGGTCTGCAACCAGAGTTGCATGGGCACTGGTCTGACTGGCCAATTCCAAACTTGGTGTGGAGATGCCAGTTCAGTTTGTTATGGCCGGTGCGTAGTCGGAAGATAACTACCTGCTCCGGTCTGGTCAGTAGGTGATAGCCATCTGTTTTGTTATAGCTGGGGTGTTCTCGCAGCCACTTTCTTTTCTGCTTGTTTTTGATGATAGTCTTGGCTTCTGCATAGGACGTTGTTTTGTCTTCTTGGGTTGTTGAAGATCCCTCCTTTGCTAGCCTGTCTGCAGTTTCATTACCTCTCACCTTGCAGTGTGCAGGTATCCACTGCAGCACAACCATGTGTGTTGTACAAAGGGAGGCGAGAGCCAAAAACAGATCATTTAGGTCCTTGTCTTTGGGTGCTTTTAGGGCCTGCAGGATAGAGAGGGCGTCAGTGAGAAACACAATGGAGTCAGATGTTTCCGAGCAGTTTTTCACTGTTGTTACACCAATTTTCAGGGCTTCTGTTTCTGACCTGTAGTTGGTGGTGGCGTATTTACCGGTGGCGAGAGAGATCTCTGCTTCTCTCCCTCCTGGGTACTTAATGTAGATTCCGGCTCCTCCGTCTGTGACAGCGTCAATTGCAGAACCGTCCGTGTACACATGGGTCCAGACCTCTTGTGGGTAGTGGGTCTGGATGTGCTCCATCGTGTAGGATTTGTGTTCTGTGTCACCCTGGGTACCCTTCTTCTGGATATTTGGTATGCTGTCGCGTATTTGGGGTTCAGCCGAGCGCTTCCATGGAGGATTCTCAAGGGTTTTGGGGATCTCCTTTGGCATGTGATCTAGGAGATCTTGATTTCTTCGCTCAAGGATGTATGAAGCTGGAGTGTTGGCTCTGACATTCTCTGTCTCATCGGGTGGTTCTGCAGACGTTTGAATTTTGCTGCTTGTAACAGGAGCTTGGTGTCTCTTCTCTCCTCTAGTGACTCAAGTCCGGATGCGCTTTCCAATGCAGAGATGGGAGCAGAACGCATGGCACCAGTGATGATTCTTGTTGCCTGGTTCTGAATTTTTCCGACTTTGTCAAAGTTTGACTTTGCTGCCGTTCCCCATGCTGCCATTCCATACTCTAAGACTGGGCGGACTCTCCCTGTGTACATTTTCTTGAGAATGCCAGCATCTGCTCCCCATCTGGTGCTGGTGAGCTTTTTCATCAGGGCTAGGCGGATTTTTGCCCTCTCTTAGCTCTTCTCAATGTGCGGCTTCCAAGTAAGTCTGCGGTCTAGGGTCACACCCAGGTATGTAGGGCAATCTTCTGGTGGAAGAGTGTGTCCATTGATTTTCAGTGTTGCTTGTTGGCTTTTGTTGGACAAGCTGAAGATGGCGTAAGTGGTCTTTTTTGCATTTACGGTTACAAACCACTTTATTGTCCACGCTTCCAATTTTTTCAGTGCTTCCTGCATCCTGTAGGTTGCTGTTGTCACATACTCTTCAGTACACCACAGCACGAGGTCATCTGCATAGATGGCCCCATGAACATGTTTTGGGAGGTCTCCAACAATGTCATTGATGAAGATGAAAAACAATGTTGGGGACAGAACTCCTCCTTGTGGAACTCCTTCATTCAGCATCTTCTTTCGGCTGTATTGTCCATTGACATGTACTCTAGCCTTTCTGTTGAAGAGGTACTGTTCCACCCACCTGTACATGCACCCGGCTACGCCACACTTTTGGAGTTTATGTTTCAGTGCCTCCTTCCACACTCTGTCGAAGGCCTTCTCCATGTCAATCCATACTGACAAAGTGTGGTTTTTGTCTTGGAAGCCGTCTTCTATTTTTTGGGCAATGTAGGTCACCTGATCTTCAGTGGAGCGGTGTTGCCTAAAACCTGCCTGTTCAGGAGTGAAGACTTCCTTCCTTTCCATGAGCCGCACGAGTCTTGTGTTAATGAGCCTTTCCATCAGCTTCCCCATGCAGCTGGTAAGGCTTATGGGCCTGTAGCTGTCTGCTTTTGCACGGTCCTTTCCCTTCTTATAAATGGGCACCATGTCTGCTTCTCGCCATATCTGTGGAACATGGCAGCTCTTCCAGCTGTTATTAAAGGTGTCCAGAAGGACAGCTTTGGCTCTGGGACCTAGATGCAGGAGCATTTCGTTGGTGATTTTGTCTGGCCCTGGGGACTTCTTCTCTGGTAGAGTTTTCATAGCCTCTTCCAGCTCCTGTGTGGTAAAGGGGTCAGTCATCACTGCATCAGGTGTAGCCTCTTGTTGGGCCCTGATTTCCTGCTGGATTTCTCTCTTTCTTTCTTCTGGGATGGTAATGGAGCTAACTTCTTCATACTTGTCTATAAAGTAGTTTGCTGCTCTTCTTCCTGTGAGCATCTCCTGGTTGTGCTCGATGACAATAGAGGAACCTTTCCTGGTTTCATCGTTCATGGCTCTTATGAGCTTCCACAGCTTGTTTCCATCACGGTCCAGGTTAAGCTTCTCAGTTTTTTCTCTCCAGCTGTTTCTTGCCGCTTGCAGATAGGTCTTTCTATAGTTTGCAGCTGCAGCTTTAAAAGTAATGTTGCTTTCAGTGGAAGAGTTCCTTTCTACCTTTTCTCTGGCTTCTTGTACTTGATCTTCGAGTTTTTGCAGCTCCTCAGTCCAATATGGTCTGTAATTTTTTTTGGTGTCTGTTGTGGGATTGTTTTAGAGGCTGCTTTCAAAATGGCCTCGTTGAGGTCTCGTACAAGCCGGTTAATATTTTTGTCCTTTTTGTTGATGCCCTTTGTGTACACATCTGTCAATGATGCAAACATGTCCCAGTCAGCCTTCTTATAGTTCCACCTGGGGAAGAGTTTGGGGTCTTCTGGTTTATAGTCAAGATCTACAGAGATCTTGACAGGTCTATGGTCGCTTCCACCAAGCTGGCTTAGCACTCCTCTCTTTGATTTCTTGGCAAGGTCATCTGTAGCAAAGGCCAAGTCAGGCGTGGATGTTGTTAGCCATCTCCTGGAAAAGTATGTTGGTGGATCTTCCACATCATTCAGCAGTACCAGTCCACTTTCTATCTGCCAGTCCTCTACTTCCTCTCCTCTTTTATCAGTCTCCTCATACCCCCAGCATGTTGAGTGGCTATTTAAATCTCCAACAACAAGGCATTCTTCTGTGGCTGTGCTGATAAGCTGCAGGGACAGATCCTTGTCTTGGGGGCAGTAGAGGTTGAAGATCTTAATTTCCATGTCTTCCATTTTGATCTTGATGCCGTGGATCTCTGCTTGTTGGTTGGTGTTGATCTTGAAGTCTTGGGCTGGGATGTTGTTTTTCACCAGGATCAGCACTCCTCCCTTATGCCTCTCTTCTCTGTCCATCCTGAAGACCTGGTAGCCTCTGACTTGAAATCGGTGATTTGGGTTCAGATGGGTTTCTTGGATGCAGGCTACATCTACCTTCTCGGCATGCAGTCTTTCAGTTAGAGGGAGCTTTTTGTTGTAGACGCCTTCTGCATTCCAGTGAAGGATGTTTAAGGGCCTGGACTTGTGTGTTGATGTTCTTTCTTGGCCAGTAGATTTTTCCCTCTTACTCCGGAACCTGGCTCCTCATCCCAGGACGGGGTGACCACCGGTAGCAAGGGGTGGGCCCCTAAGAGGCAGGGGGCCCGGCACTCCACCAGCCCGGTGGGACTCCACGGGCAGAGCACCATCTCGAGTGATTCCGTTATTGTCCATACCATGAGTGAAAAGCGTTGTACTGCAGTTTTGCGCGCTCTGGCCCAGTACATCCGTCTTCGGCGGTGCTTTTCTTGTCCGAGTTTCCGTCTCGTAGGTGACTTGCCAACCAAGGCTGTCGAGCATCTCCTGCCCGAGATTTGTGTTCTGGGGTGTCCTTCCTCAGCGAGGGATTTAGAGATAATCTCCTGATGAAGCCAACGACTGCTTATTTGCTGGCATGCCAGCTTATTCACAGCTACCCTCCATATCTGAAGGGCATTTTCTTATCGCCACTCAACTGGGTTCCCTTTTTTGCGGGTCCCACGCACCGAGATTTTTTTTGTTGCGGTTTTCTCCTCTAGATCCGTTGTGTTATGTTCGGGGGGGGGGGGGGGGGGGGGCGCAAGCTACCCGGTTTACAGGGGTCACCTCGAGAAGGATGTGGCTCTACGCTCACGCACAACGGTCTTGAGATGGGAGAGGTTATGCTAGACCAGAGACTGACAGCCGGGGCACGCCTTTTCGTTCCTAGACAAGTGGGTGGTTTTGGGCTGGGAGTGTGTCAACTATCTAGATGGCATGCAAAGCAGACAACATAGACAAGCAGACAGCACAGACAGACCCGCCACCAGCACACAAGCACTAGGTCTAGGGGAATGTAAGGAGAAGACACGCTGGGAAATCTCCATTGCCCACACTCCCAACACATCACCATCCCCTGGGGCTCCACCCCTCGACCTCCCCCCAACAATTATTTCACTATTATAATTTTTATTGTTCCCATTTGGAGTTAAAGGTCAGATGGTAACATGTATATCCCAATGTCAACTGCAAAGTAAACTTTTGATCTGGCATACCTGAGAACGTCTTGATAGCGTTGTATGCTTGATGGGAGATCTACTACTGAGTTTATAGCATCTTCCAGGTTTGCAAGACATTGTTTTTGTGCTTCAAATCCGTTAAAGATGTTTGATTTTGTTTAAGCTTGTGCTCCAGTCATGCACCACACACATGTTCTGATAGACTCATTAATGCGTTCGACTCCTGCTTGAGTAAACCTGTAACTTCTGTCCTGTAACAAATGTGGTCCAGGCATTAGACTGTTTCTGTTCTATTGAGCCTAATCAGATTTCTTTCTTTTTTTTGTGGTGTGAATGAATTGTGGCCTGGGTAGTAATCTTGGGGGTATTGACTGTGACTGAGAGCATAATACCATTTTCCCATGCAATGGTGATCATCAAGTTTTTGTGTGAAGTCATACTTGGTGCTAATGTTAAATTCATTACAGATATGCATCTGAACGCTTTCATATCAATGGGGTTATTAAACTAATTGAAACTGGATTCAGTTGGTAATAGAAAATGAAGTTCTGACAGTATCTTCCAAGTTGGTAATATGTGTGAAAATGATAAACAGACCTAATCAGTTTGTTTGTGTGATTGAAGTGGTCTGTAAAAAAAAAAAAAAAAAAAAAAAAAAAAACCACGGTAGCCAGTAGTTTAACATAGTATAGCAAAGTTAAGCTGGTTTTGAAACATCTGTAAGGACCATTTTCTTGCAGTTGAATCATCTGTTATTGGTGGGTTTAGGTAATGATCAAAAGGATTGGGTACTTTTACTTGAAAGAAATCTCCTTCCGACACAGCTATGTTTAGCTGATCATAAGTAGGTTTGACATTGTATTTGGCATTCATGTTACATTGAAACGGTTCTGCACTAACGCTTGTTTGTGATTTAAATTCCATTATGCTTTTTTTATTATAAAGTTTATAAAAATGTTTATTACTTTAACAAATCTTGATACAAGGAAACCAGTGTTCTTAATTAATGGAATTGATAATCGAAATGATAATAAGGTTGTAGCTTTCCATGAAATGTTCTACACTGTAAAGTGGTTTAATATAAAAACTGATAATTATTATGTAACTTATGATAAAAATACCCAGTTTATACCACCTGGTTATTGGACTTTTGTACAATAGCTAACTGGTTTCAAAGTGAATTAAAAATTAAAGCAACTTTAAATCCAGCCACTTAATTGTTACATTAGAATTTCCGGGGCTTGAATGGCCTGCAATGTCAGGTGAATTTGCATATTTACTTGCCACATTCCTTCTGCCAATGAAGATAAGTAGCGGCTAATCTCTCTATTTGTTTGTTTGTCTATTTTGACAAAGGGTATTTACCCGAAATATTAATAAATTGTGTTGTACCCATCTTTTCTAAGCGTGTTTCTTTCTCTGTTGGGTACTTCTTTGCATATTTACTTGGTTTAGTAGGCGATGGTGTGGATGAGGATTGGATATTTATAGATCATATTGATTCAGTTATGGTATTGAAAGCATGGTTGTTAGATTTCCAAATTTGCAGTTAAAAAAATTAGGTGCCAGTTTCTTTGAATCACTGTGTTTATCTGTAATTAATCAGGATGTCAAACATGTTCAGATGGGTGATTTTTGTTTTTCAAAGAAATTAATTTTTTATTTGTTGTTGAATAAAATGGGTGCTGGTCCGAAACAGTAATTCCCCTTGGTTTGTTGTACAATTCTGCCAGCGCTAGCCTCACCTATCTGGTTTGTGAGTGGTCCGAAACAGAGAATTACACCATTTGCGTGTCCAGTATTAGAGTTGAAAGATTTGGGTGATGTACTTGGTTTTGATAAAAAAAGCTGAAGTAGGAGAAGTGTACGGTCTTAAACTTGATCCCACTAGATTGTACAAACGGAAAGTAATTGATAACGTAAAAGATGACACAAAAAAAGGTATCCTTAACTTAATCAGCTTTGTGATGTTACCATACCTAGATCTGTAAATAATGTGCATTACCTCTTAAATCACGTGGGTAATAAGTGGAAAGTTGTTCCTGATCCTGTTCCAGCTCCCACAATTGATTGGGACATAAAGTTTGAATTCATTAGTCCTTATGTAATTACTGAATATGTAAACTTAACATTTCGGAAAGTGCTTAACTCTGGTCCTTTGCTCAGTCTTATTCCGAGCTACTCTGCAGAAAACAATAGCAGAGATAAACAATAGCACGGGCGGTCTGTGGCGCAGTGGTTAAGGCACCTGCCACCAATGCTAAGGGTGCAAGGTTTCATTACAGGTTCCGGCGTTGGATTTTTCTCCTCTAGTAAGTGTCACCGTTAATCCGGGCGGACCGTCGGGGGTTCTTTCTCCGGGTACTCCGGCTCTTCTTCCCCCATGACTTTGGTATCAGTTTCAGCCCACTTAATCAAATTTCAAATACAAACGATTTTGAATTTCCAAAACTTCAGTAGTTCGCTTGAGCTAGCCCTTAGCACCACGTGAATGTTCTGTGTTTGTGTATAGTGTGTGAGTGAATGCACGTGATTCACGTGAGGGTGCTTGTTGGGTTCAGTTCGCGGCGGCGCTTTGAGCCGATTTTCAATTGGGATAAAGCGCCTATTTAATGCGCTTATTATAATAATATTATTATTATTAGATAATATAAAACTACTGGAGCATGAGAAACGAGGTATCTTCTCACAAGTATAAAGGGTAGACCTGATCCTACTGTTGTGTTTACATCAGATAGCTTTACCATAGGTATAAAAGCAACAATAGTTTTTTAAATCATACTAAGACCTTTGGAGGATGTTACAGAAGCAGAAATTGCACAGGGAATCAAACATACATTGGATAACTCAGTGTCAGAGCCAGGAAAAGTCTTTATTGCAATTAGAAAAGGAGCAGATGTACAAGTATTGAGTAGTAACTTGGCTGTTAAAGTAGTAGTTAATAAAACAAGTCTTGTTTCATTAAATTACATAGAACTATCTCTCATTGATCTTGTTTTATTTTATTATGCTAGCAAATTATATACCCCAGAGGAGCTGCAAAATGTAATTGCTGATTAAGTTTATTTTCAAATATAAAAATAAATATCATAAAAATGGTGAACTTGTATCTGCAAATAGCTGATGAAAGATTACAAGTTGAAAGTGCTGATTCATTTCGTTTAATAAATATTACGAAAGCATTGAAGTATTTGGAAGGCGAAGAGGCACAATACTCCAGGTGTAAAAGACAGTACAACATGGCTTTCAATTTTGTACACAACTATGGTTGTCGGTGCTGTTTCCGCGGGTTGCTCTGTCAGTGGTGTTGCTCTGTTTAGGAGTTTCATTGGTATTGCTCTTGAAGGTGCCAGTGTTTCACATGCTTTGGTTTGGAAGCCCTTAACAAAAGATTTATAAGAAGTTGCAAAAGCATGAAGCGTTAAGTACTCTTGCTGGAGCAAAGCTGAGTAGTACAAAGCTTATTATCAGTAGAGCTCTAGAGGGTAATAAAATCAATGATGATGAGTTTAAGAGAGTGCAGGATGATATGGACAATTACAAATGGTAGACGTTTGAAATTTAAAATAAGATGTGTAGTCAACCTGTAAATGTTGAAAAACTGAAAACAATTTTTTTTTTAGAAAAAAAAGAAGATATGAATTAAAGAGACCATGGAAAAAGTACAAGGTCTTCTAAACAAATAAAGATAGTTTGGTAATTACTTTTTATTTCTGTCATACAATTCACAGAGAGAAGACATAACTATTCAATACCATCAGCTCCACCCCCAGAATATTATTGAGAAAAAACGTTATTTTGCTGTCCATGTAACTTGACAAATTTGTCCAAGTAACTTGATGACTTGAGACAAGAACTTGTAAGAACTTAAGTCAAGTACTTATTTTAACTCACTTATAAGAACTTATGTCAACTCACTTATAAGAACTTATGCCAACTCTCTTATAAAAACACCCCACCCGGGTCTGCCCTGGGGGACTTGGGTGGGGTTAGGTATTTTTTAGTTCCCAGGGTCACCCTGGTCAGCCCCACAAGGTGGGGTTTTCTCTCTATTCTGGGGCATGTGTTTCTGTCTACCCTTTGTTCATTCACCTGTGTTTGACTTTTTAAAACTCTCCCTACTGTCTGCACTGCCTGTAGCTCGATATTGGATGTGTGTTGCTAAATGGTCTTAGCTTTATTTAGGCCCCATGTGTTAGGTTTATTTAATGTATTTGACCGGCCGGCGACATACATTCAATGTTCTGTTTATTTTTTTTTCACAAGCAGTGCAGGCACGTCCTGAGAAAGCCTTGTTGCTGTCGGGACGTTAAGCAATGTACAATCAATCAATCAATCTCTTATAAAAACTTGCAAAGTTACTTGCAAAGTTACTTGTAGGTTGTAAGTAACTCATAGTAACTTATGAAGTACTTGTAATTTACTTATTTTTCTAGCACGTGGCGGTATTGATTTTTTCTTGCAGCTTTAACCCTTTTGCCGCCGATCTCGCCGTTTGGCGAGTACGTGGCTTGCCGCCGATCTTGCCTTTTGGCGAGTAACAGAGTCAAGTTCACTGCACTTGATCGTGACTCTAATGTATGAGGTAGTTTTGGTCAATAATAGTGTATCATGGGACAGGGGAATCCCCTTTTCATTTTGGCGTCATCTTTGAGTGCATTTGAGAGTTTTGAGCAAAGAAATTGTGAGTTTTTCTGAATGTTTGGGAGTAGTGCTTTTTCGTGATAGCTGAAACTTCAAAAGGGCCAGGTGAGCAACAAAAGAGACTATCTACTGAGGACGTTTTGCGTCGTTTGAACCTCCTACCATCACAAACTGATGTTGATTCGGACGAGGAGCATCCATGTGGCAACGAAGTTGACAAAGAGCTTTTTGGAAGTTTGCAAGTTTGCAAGATAGCTCTGATAGCGATCCGACCTATGAGGCAGAACCGAGTATGAGCAGTCTCGTGAGCAGATCTCATTCTTCTGCTTGCATTGACCATTTTGCAACACAAACAACAGACAGTAGCAGTGACGAAGAACTTTAAGAAGTGAGAAAAAGTACACATGGTCGATCAAGATGAAGGGGGACAAGAAGGGGGCAAATGATTCGTGCCCAATCTGCAGGTTGTGATCCGAGGTCCCGGAGTGGGCATGGCAGAGAGGCAGTAGCAGACCTGTTCCAATGGGAGATCTATAACATGGATGACTGCTATCACCCTGTTGACTGGTTACCACCTTTTCGTAGGAGAACTGGTAAGTCTTACAATAGATAAACTCTATACATGTTTGTGGGGGAGGGGGTGCATGCTAGCACAAATGAGGGTGCATGTATATGCGCCACAACTGCTTATGTAGGTATGACTATGTGTGTGCGCGCTCATGCACGCACGCTTATGTGTGTGTGTGTGTGTGTGTGTGTGTGTGTGTGTGTGTGTGTGTGTGTGTGTGTGTGTGTGTGTGTGTGATCTATGCATGGATAGAAATTTACAAGTAACCATGCAGGGAGATGGATGTATATGCGCCACAACTGCTTATGCGGGTATGACTGTGTGCGTGCGTGCACGCACATGTGTGTGTGTGTGTGTGTGTGTGTGTGTGTGGTGTGTGTGTGTGTGTGTGTGTGTGTGTGTGTGTGTGTGTGTGTGTGTGTGTGTGTGTGTGTGTGTGTGTGTGTGTGTGATCTATGCATGGATAGAAATTTACAAGTAACCATGCAGGGAGATGGATCAGCCATGATAGATAAAACAGCCATGTCACCTTCCAAAACTGACAAGGCAGCTTGAACTATCATGATGTATCCATTTAACAAAAGTGTGGGGAATAAAGTATGGTTTGATGATGCGTGTACTTTTGTCATTCTTGATCTTTTTTTCAGGCGTACTAGTGGATACAGAGGGATTCAAGCCAGTGGATTTTTTCAAGCTATTCTTTCCGTATGCTGCCTTTGATCACATAGCTGACCAGACCAACCTATTTGGGCAACATCTTCTCAACATTGTAGCTGATGTGGACACAGATCTCACCTCGGCTACACAAGTAACACATTGGCTGCTGATATGAAGACATGTGGCACTGCAGATTGCCAGTGCAATGTAAGCAGTGCAGTGTTGCCTTGTGCCCCACCACTTGTTTTGAGCTGTATCACACAGTTTCTGACTTCCGCAGTTCTGCAGCTGCACAGATCTATGGAAATCAGTAGATTGTGTGTTGCGGACAAAATCACTTTGGGTTTCTGTGTATTGCAGACAAATACACTTCAATAAAAGCAATAGAGTGGCTGAAAAAAACTAAATAACTGTTTTGTGTTTGAAAATTACTTTAGCTATCTTTCTTCAATTGAATTTGCAAGTCTTGCATCTTATATCTTACACTGGTGTTAGGCGTGCAAGTGACTGGTGTGCAGAAGAGTGTTGTGTTTTCTTCATGGACTATGCTTTTGAGTTGGTGTGTTGAGGATTATCTGTAGAGCTCTGAACAACCAACTATGCTTCACTGGTGAGTTGACCATTTTCGCAATAAATTTATTGACATGTTATCATATATTTGTTACTGTGTTGTTTACTGCCTTGTGTGTAAACTGTCTGTTGTATGTGTTGAGAACAAAGATTTTGTTTATTCTTCTTGCATCAGGCTAGATATAAACTTTCAGTGAGTCACATGAAAGGAAAAAGTGCCAGTGTACAAATTTGTTTTCTCATCTCCATTAAAAAAGAAAAATGAAGTAATTCGGTTCAGTGGTTCAAGAGTTATAGCCTTTTAAAGATAAGTGGTGTTGTGAGACAGTGGTCTGGCAAAACAGCTGCGGCACTGGGAAATGCAACATTTCAGCACCTGCGGCGGCGAAAGGGTTAAATAATGTCCCAAACTACACATGACGTGAGTTGTGGCAGATTTGTGTGATGTTCAAAATAGCCATGATTTAGACATGGGCTTGGTAAAATTAGATGGTGTTCATCAAATGTCATTATGTCTATCTCTGGCGGTCACCCCTCGTTGATCAATTTCTGTTATGTTTCAATACGGCAGCAACAACAACAAACAAACAACTTAAAAATCGGACAAAAGTAATACCTCTGTGTTTACATTCAGTGCTGCGGTGACGGGCAAGCGCCCCACCAAAGATTTTACATGTCAAACCCCAACTTCTTGGTGGCTTGGGGGTGGAGCCTCGGATCCTCGCGCCCCTTGAAAGTAATCCTCCTCCAGTGGTGGCGAGGAACCAGAGAACGCAGAAGGCGGACACTCCCGGTCCAGTAGTGCCGCCCTCTGCTCCCCTAGGCATAAGCCTCGGCCCCTACACAAGCCTATCAGTTTGCCTGCTGCAAAGGCTCGTGGCTTTGGTAAGCCTTCGAAGGCCGCTAATTCTAGCTGCAGGAACGCTGCCCAAAACCAGAAGACACTTATGGGTCCCCTTCAAAATAAATTTCCTGCACTCGAGGAGAAGTTGGAGGGAGTGGAAATTGTCATATCTAGTGCTGCAACAATTCCACTCCTTTCATCTCCGAAGAGTCAGAGGAGGCCCGGGAGTCGGTCCCCCCCCCCCCCTCTCCCCTCTTTGTTTCTTCGTTTCCTCTTAAAGCTAAGAAAAGGAGGGGGGGGTGGGCGATCTTCTCTCCCACGTAAACGTAATCATGTACTCTATGCTTCAGCGGATCAGACGTGGATTTTACGCTAACTTTGGGGAACTATGTCTTTTAGTTAAGTCATATAACCCTTCTGTAATATTTCGTTAGGAGACTTACCTGAAGACTTCTGACCCTGTCTTTTAATGGTTTTTACACCATCCATAAAGGCTCTGATGCGAAGAGGCGCTCTGTTGAAGTAGCTCTTTTTATTAGTAGCCAAATTGTATGTAGCCCCGTTAGCGTCGACACCATTTATATCGCGCTAAATCGCTAGGAGCAGTGAGCTCTAAGCTCGTTCACAAAAATGTATGTATGCAGAATCTCACTACCTTTAAACGAATTTAATCTACGCACACACATACAACTGAAACACACAAGAAAAAGGAAAACCTAACACCAAGGCCACCATGATGATGCTAAACAGTCAGCAAAAGGAGGGCCAAAGATCAAAGCCACCATGATGCTACATGGTCAACCTAAGATCAACACCGCCGCGAAGGCGTTACACGGTGAACAAATGGAAGTCCAAGCCACCATGACCGTTAAAATCCCCCTCCCCTCCCTCCCCATATTCATATGCTATTATTCTTCTTCAGAATAGCTATGCTACGCCAGACCACAGAGCTTACGAATGGCGGGAATCGTCGTGTGTCCGTCTTTATTTCTGTGTGCCAGTATGTGTGGATCAGATGGTGGGTTAGAGTAGAAGGAGATGGATTCCTATCGCTACACGAGCCCACAGAGCGTACTATTGGCGGGAAGCGCCGTGTCCGATTTTATTTCTATGCGCCGAGGTGTGTGATGATCAGGGGTTGGCTTAGAGAGGAGGAAAATGGATCAGCATAATAAGCCTTAAAAATAAGAACAACTCTGACTGTTCCTAAAAGATACACGCATCTGAGCTCCAAACAATACGGTAGACTTTGGGATAAAAATCCTCATCTTGTTTTACTTTTGTTTTGATGTTCACATCTGCACGGGACATAGACGACCCCGGCCCCCACGAGTCCCCTGCTGCCTTGCAGGCCTGGCCGCTTGGCTGCGGAAAGGCTAAGGGAGGAAACCCCTGACATCAAAGCCCCCGTGTCTCCGGGGAAGGCGTTTGAGCCAGAGACTAAGACAAGGACAGTCTGATATAAAACCTACGACCCGAGGACCTCGATGCCACCGTCTCAGCTTGCTAGGCCATGGCAAACGAACCAAGGGTTTAAAGGGTGGGGCCAGTACTGCGCACACTGCACTCCACCAAAAAGCTCCACCGCGCAGGCTTTAGGAAACGCCCACGGACTATGACACTGAACTTTCCAAGTCCTGTAGCGATGGGCAAGGGGCAAAACGGCAGGTGAAAGATGTCACTGGAAGCCGCAGTCTCAAACCTGCATGCAGGCGGTTCAGGATATTGGTCGCCTGATGTTGACCTGGGGATGACAACGTCACTCGGCACACCCTGAACGACCAAGCAGCCTTCTCTAGGGACAGCACTGCTTGCTCCACATGGAGAGGGGCCTAGAAAAGGTGGCATAACCAAAGCTCATCCCCTCGTAACCCCAGTTGGCTAGCCGCGGTCAACGGGCATCTTCTCATGCGGTCAGAAAACAAGAAAAAACAATGGATCCACTCTCATGACGACCACGACCGGACTCAACGTAGCATGCCGGAACATCCGAACCATGCTCGACACAGCAGACAGCGGACGCCCTGAACGTCGCTTCGCCCTCATTGCCCATGAATTGCGGAGGTTAAACATCGACATCGCCGCGGTCAGCGAAGTACGCCTTCCGGAGGAAGGCAACCTCCAAGAACTTGGCGCTGGCTACACCCTCTACTGGTCAGGCAGGCCTGCATCAGAAAGACGGCTCTCAGGCGTGGGCTTCATGGTGAAGACCCCCATTGCGACTAAGTTGGAAAATCTACCAACGGGTCACTCCGACCGCATCATGTCCATGCGCCTCCCACTGAGACACCAGCAATACGTCACCCTTCTCAGTGTGTACTCCCCAACCCTCCTGGCAGAGCCTGCAGAAAAAGACAAGTTCTACTCTGACCTGCGCAGCCTCCTGCAGAGCACCCCTGCAGACGACAAAGTCATCATCCTTGGCGACTTCAACGCCAGAGTGGGCCAAGACTCTGAAGCCTGGAAAGGAGTCCTCGGCAAGCATGGCGTTGGGAACTGCAATGACAATGGTCGCCTACTGTTGGAGCTCTGTGCAGAGCAGCAACTTGTCATCACCAACACTACTTTCCAGCAAAAGGACAGTCGAAAGACCACCTGGATGCATCCTCGCTCCAAGCACTGGCACCTTATCGACTATGTCCTAGTGCGTCAGAGGGACCGCAGTGACGTCCTCCTCACCAGAGTGATGCCCAGCGCAGAGTGTCACACTGACCACCGCCTTGTTCGCTGCAAACTCAGGCTCCGCCTCAAGCTGAAACCCAAGAAAGGGCCCCCCCCCCCCCCCCCCAAGAAAAAGCTTGATGTTGCCAGCCTTCAGCGAGACGACAAGAAAGCTGCCCTTCAGGCCGATTTACAGCGCATGCTCAAAGACACAGTTGATCCAGCAGACTCCTCCCCTGAAACACTCTGGGAACAACTGAAAACTACTATTGTAAAATCCTCTGTGGAAGTCTTGGGCTTTGCTAGAAAGAGGAACAAAGACTGGTTTGACGAAAACGACGTAGAGATCCAGGAACTTCTAGCAAAAAAAAAAGAGCCACCCACCAGGCCCACCTAGCCCAGCCTTCCTGCCCTGTGAAGAAGTCTGCCTTCCGCCTCATCTGCAGCACTCTCCAGCTCAAGCTTAGAGAACTCCAGAACGAGTGGTGGTCCAGACTCGCACAGAGGACCCAGCTGTGCGCTGACAACGGTGACTACAGGGGCTTCTACGAAGCACTGAAAGCAGTGTATGGCCCTAGGCACCTGGTACAAAGTCCCCTGCGAAGCGCTGATGGACAGGCACTCCTCACAGATAATACCTCCATCTTGAACCGCTGGTCGGAATACTTTCAGGACCTCTTCGGCGCTGAACGCACTGTTCAAGAAACAGTCATCCTCCAAATCCCACACCTTCCACTAAAGGTTGAATTGGACGAACCGCCCACCGCCGAAGAGACCCTCACAGCCATCCACCAGCTCAAGAGTGGCAAAGCAGCAGGCATTGACGGAATCCCGCCAGAGATCTGGAAACATGGAGGCCCAGCACTGCACAACAAGCTCCACGACCTCTTTCTCTGCTGCTGGGAAAAAGGAACACTACCAAAGGATCTCCGTGATGCAGTCATCATCACCCTGTACAAGAACAAAGGAGAGAAGTCTGCCTGCTCTAATTATCGTGGAATTACCCTGCTGTCCATTGCCGGGAAAATTCTCGCAAGGTTGCTCCTGAATCGGCTGGTACCTGCCATCGCTGAAGACCACCTCCCAGAGGGCCAGTGTGGCTTCAGAGCCAACAGGAGTACCACCGACATGGTCTTTGTGCTGAGACAGCTTCAGGAGAAGTGCCGCGAGCAGAACAAAGGGCTGTACGTAACGTTTGTCGACCTAACAAAAGCGTTTGACACTGTGAGCAGGCAAGGTATGTGGCAGATCCTGGAGCGACTAGGTAGACAAAGACAATACATTATAAGACAGATCACTCCTTCATAAGGCTTACTAAAAAAAGCGAGGTCAGTGTAGCAGTTGCGTCCCATGGTGTAATCGTGTTGTGGCCATACGTCTATCACGATCTGGTAATGGGCTCGAGCTCTGACGCGAGGTTTTTTGAAGGGTAACAGGTGCTTTTTGTGTGTGCATTGCGGAAAACTGTTTTAAAATCACATGAGCTCTGCTTCTAAGATTTTTTTTCTATTCCTAATCAAAAGATTTTTCGGAAAAGTGGTAATTAGCACGGAAAGTGTAAAAGAAAAATAAATAAATCAGGCATTTCATTGTTGCCGTGAGTGTGAGTTGATGTCTAGTACACACGCACACACACGCGCGCGCGCACACACACACACACACACACACACACACACACAGACGTGCACGCAAACAAACACACATGCACACAAACGAACACACATACAAACAAACCACCAACACAGGACTAAATAAGAAATAATTTACAGCAAATATCAGTTGTTTTGAACAATCTCACAAAAAGATCAGTTTATTAATACAGGTTCAACTTGCAGCAGGTATTATCAAGAAAACCAAATAGTGATTATACACAGGCCACGCTAACCACCTTATGCATACACCCGTTAGAAACTGTAAACAGTACCTTCGATAGTATGCACAAAGAGATTAATAAGAAATGATCACTGATTACCTGTTCCGTCTCCTCCTCTCAATTCATCCCTCCACCCAACACATGTAAATGTATGACAAAATTATTCATCATACACAAAATAGCAGGTCAACATGAATATACGCAATAGGCTGAATTATCATAAGACGTACAACAGACAATACCAATTTTTCGGAAAAGTGGTAATTAGCACGGAAAGTGTAAAAGTCACATGCCCACCGCCTTTAGATCTAAAAGTCATTACCAGGTAAACAGATAAACATGTCATCACCGATCAGAATTATGTTCTCCAACAACTCCCTCCCCCCCCCCCCTCCACCTGACCTTCGGCTGCTTCCAGTGGGAAACTAAACCCCTTACAACAAAGGCAGTCGCATGGTTTGCCACAAGCTTTGTCCTCTCGTCCTCCCCAAAATTCTCTGCCCCTTCTATTTGATCACGTTTTTTGTTGTAGGTGACTTGTTCTTTTATTGTCATTTCGTCTAGTACTATTGCACACAGATCTGACTTTGGCGGCAGTACAGACACTTTAATCTGAAGTGCTTTCAGAATTTTGGCACTAAAGCCTGGGCAGACTGAAACCTTTCGCATAGTTTTCCGTAAGGTTGAAACTGACAGGAGGACAAAGAATTTTGCAAGCGTACGATATGCCTTGGGGCTTGCATGAAACAAAGATAAAGCTGTTGTTTTTTTCTGTCTCCGTCCATCTCCGGCCTTGTTTCTTTTTGTGTATTTCACGCAACTGTGCTGAAATAAACTTAACAACGAATCAGGCAAAAAATGGGCCAAGCGGCTCTTCGCTGCTGCATCCTTCTTCTCTTTGAGTGTTAATGTCTTTTCTTTCCTTGTTTGCCGTCTTTCTGTCGTAATTACATTTCTTCCGAAGGCAGTACAATCTGTTGCGCACAGTTTTGAGACTTTTCTTCAAAGCCTGCTTTCTTGGTGAATCGCTGTCCTACCCCCAGTCCTGTTGCTGCAGTTCCCCCCCACACCAGTTTCTCCACTGGACTCATCTGCACACACACAAGCAACCATGCATTAAATCATTAATGATATCATGATAATCCACAGCATATTTACTCAGATCAAAAAAATTAATTCACATTTCATATGACTGACCAAAAATGTATTTTCACACACACATGCAGGCGCGAACACACACAAAAAGGCCATCGAAAATTCATCCAAATTTAAAATCTGCTTGTCTGATTTTAATAGTCAACAGATTTTACGACCCCAGTTGTGAAAACAACTCACACAACTAATCTTTTGTGCTGTCATTGTTTGGTAATTTTTTATAAATTAAAAATTTCAGCTTACAAATTATAAATCAAATTATATTTATTCATTGAAAATACCTGGTTGCAGTGACATGCGTGCCTGCTTGTGAGGCGGCGCTTCTGAATGTGTAGCAGTATCCCTCGTCTCTGTTGTTAGTTGTGGGGGTGGGGTGGGCACCGAAAACACAGTCGGCGCACGCGAACTGGCTGTTGTCAAAATGGGCACTGCACAGCCTGTAGGAACGTGAACGCAGCTCAGCAGGTAAAAGTCCCAACAGATCTTCTCTGCGTGAATTCTGCACCCGGACATCTGTTGGGAGAATAACAAAGACTGAAATACAAGTACTAAAACAACCACCAGCTAAATACTGTAGTCTGTAGGCGTAGTTCGTGAGAACAGTACAGTGGACAGAGTTCTGCATGACCTTTTATACTTTTGTATTTTAAGTCTTGATAGACAATGAAAGCGAAGTAACTTTGCAACGACTGAATTTTATCAACGACCTTACAACTCGAGGTTTCTTTGCTTAATTTCTCACCAGTACTTTCCTCTTTTTGATCGGAACATCGGTCTTAATACCGCAACTCGATTAAGAACGTGAAACTTACACAGGATTCTCCCTATCGGTCGTATTGCCTTAAACGAAAGGGAAAGGTCCGTGTAGCCTAAAGAATACTTTTCCTCACCCAAGTTAAGCACGTGTGGCACAAATGACTAGATCTAACTTGAGTTAGTCCACCATAAAGTGGATACAATGGGACAGGAAAACTGGTCTATGTACATACTGCCCTCTTCTACATTTGAAAACAAAATTACTAGAAACGTATAATTACTCTGGATCTAAATGGTCGTTAGATCACTTTTCCACTGACATTTCTCGGAATTTACGGCGTGGAGAGCCGGCTAGGGTCTGTTTGCAGTTGGATCAGTTTTCCACTCTCCCAGATTTAAGCCCAAAGATACATATCACACGAGGGACCTATGCCTGAGTATCGCCCTGGCAACTCTAATTCAGAATAGAAAATTTTCGAGATAGACATCCTCTGCGCCATGAAATTATTATACGGTCGTAAATTTATGCATTTATGCAAAGATAAGACCACAGAGTAATCAGCTTACCTTGTTTCTTCATTGGGAAAAAGGAAAACTGACATGCCGGTGAAACTTGGCTTGTAGGGGGCGTTCGAACAAGAAATTGCGCTGCAAAAGTCAGCCCTTGCCTCGTTCGGTCAGCCATGATTCAACACGATTACAAGGGAGAAAACTCTCAAAGCACGTCCTCGCACTCTCGGGGCGAGTGATTTGTCTTATAATGTATTGTCTTTGGTTGTCCCCCAAAGTTCCTCAACATGATCGTCCAGCTCCACGAGGACCAGCAAGGCCAGGTCAGACTAAACAGTGACCTCTCAGAACCATTCCCCATTCGCAACGGCGTGAAGCAAGGCTGCGTGCTGGCACCGACCCTCTTCACCATCTTCTTCAGCATGATGTTGAAGCAGGCCACAGTGGACCTCGACGATGATGACGCAGTGTACATCAGGTATCGTCTCGATGGCAGCCTGTTCAACCTCAGACGACTGCAGGCCCACACGAAAACCCTAGATCAACTGATTCGTGAGCTGCTCTTCGCTGATGACGCTGCCCTCGTTGCACACACAGAGAGAGCCTTGCAGCGCATTACGTCCTGCTTCGCAGATGCTGCCCAGCTCTTTGGACTTGAGGTCAGTCTGAAAAAGACAGAGGTCCTTCATCAGCCAGCACCCAAGGAAGAGCATCGCCCTCCCCACATCACCATCGGCGAGTCCGAACTGAAATCTGTACACCAGTTTACCTACCTTGGCTGCATCATCACATCAGACGCCAAGCTGGACAAGGAACTGGACAACAGGCTGGCAAAAGCAAACAGTGCTTTCGGGCGACTATTCAAGCGGGTGTGGCACAATCAACAGCTGAAAAAAGGCACCAAGATCAGCGTGTACAGAGCTGTCGTCCTCACCACCCTGCTGTATGGTTCCGAGTCCTGGGCCCTCTACCGCAGCCAACTACAACTCCTCGAACGCTTTCACCAGCGCTGCCTGCGTACCATCCTCAGCATTCACTGGAGTGACTATGTCACCAACGTCGAGGTCCTTGAACAGGCGGAAACTGTGAGCATCGAGGCTTTGCTGCTGCGAACACAGCTTCGCTGGGCGGGGCACGTCTCCAGGATGGAGGATCATCGCCTACCCAAGATCACTCTGTTCGGCGAGCTCGCCACTGGACACTGAGACAGAGGGGCACCAAAGAAGAGATACAAAGACGGTCTCAAGAAGTCACTTAGTGCCTGCCAAATCGACCACCGCCAGTGGTCTTCGCTTGCTGCGGACCGTGACACCTGGCGCTCCACCATCCACAAGGCAGCCGTCTCCTTTGAGGACTCTCGCAGAGCTAACCTTAAGGACAAGCGGCTCAGAAGAAAAAACAGAGTTGTCGTAACTCAGAACCCTGACCAGACCTTCCCCTGCAGCCACTGCGGTCGAACCTGCCTGTCCCGGATTGGCCTCCGCAGCCACGAAAATGCCTGCAGACGACGTGGGCAAGCCCTATAGAATCTTCGTTCGCGAAGTCAAGCCAAGAGAGAGAGCAGGCGAAACCATCCCTAAAACTTCCACATCAGTCCCTCGGAAGCCAAGAGTACCATGGTTCAACGAAGAGTGCCGCAAAGTCCCAAAAAAACACGCAAATCTACTCAGCGATATGCTTTTCGTAATCCGTCGCAAGGGAATATTTTAACCTTTAAAAGACAGAGGGCGAAAGCCCATTATATTTTAAAAAGTAAACGACGTGCTTTTTGGAGACGTTTCGTCTTATCTTTATCTACTAGGACTCCGTCCCAGAAAGTATGGAATGCTGTTCGAAGAATCAGGGGCTGGGGTGGCTCAGCTTTTGTCGGCCATCTTGGAGATGGTGCCAGTTTGGTCACAGATAAAAAGGCTCTGGCCAGGTTTCTTGCCTCCACCATTCCCCATAATTCTTCAACAGAACAGCATTCACCTTTTTCAGGAGCGAGAAGAAGAAGCGAGAGTCTTTTATTTTTTATTTTAAATCGGATAACTCTGAAGACTATAATACCCCTTTTACATTGTCGGAATTGCAGCAAGCCTTGCAGAAATGTAATAACTCTGCTGCTTCCGACCCGGGCAACTACCGGGCAATCGCTTTAACATCACGTTTGTGTGACACTAAAAGAACACCTTGTGCCTGCCTGGTGTGTCATCTTGGCATCTTGAGTCACAGGGTCTCATTACAGACCTTAAATGCGGTTTCCGGCAGTTCCGTAGTACTGCTGACCATCAAGTCATTGTTTGAGTCGTTCATTCGGGATGCTTTTGGCAACACGCAACATGTCTATGCAATTTTCTTCGATCTTGAGAAAGCATATGACACTACTTGGAAGTATGGTATTATGTCTGACTTTTTGGACATGGTTTTAAAGGGAAACTGGCCATTTTTATTCAGAATGTTTTGTCTAACCGGCCTTTTGATGTCCGTGTGGGCGTTAGGCTGTCCGACTCCTTTGAACAGGAGCTGGGTGTCTCGCAAGGCAGCTTTCTATCTTCTGTTTTATTTAGTATTAAAATCAATAACATTGTTAAGGTCGTCAAAGTTGATTTTGAATGCTCATTGTTTGTTGACGACTTTGCTTTGTGCGCAAAGTCGAGGACTTGCGTCCCTTTAGAGGCGCTTGCAACTGTGCGTTGATGGTATCTATGGGTGGGTGTCTCCCAAAGGATTGAAGTTCTCTCCCTCCAAGACAGTCTGTGTGCATTAATCAGACTAATGTTTCTTCCAGAACCTAGTCTGAGCATTGTTGGAGTGCCAATTAAGGTGACCGAGACAAAGCTTCTGGGGGTCATCTTTGACAAAAGACTGACCTTTCACAGCTATATTAACTATCTTAGAACCTCTTGTCAGAAGGCCCTCGACGTTCTTCGTTTCCTTGGTCGCACTGACTGGGGTGCGGACCTCACTGTTTTACTTCGTTTGTACCGGGCTCTTGTTCGGTCTGAACTGGATTATGGCTTTGTGGTATATGGCTCGGCTTCCAAGTCTGTTTTTAACGTCTCAACACAATTCACCATCAAGGTCTGCGGATAGGTCTGGGGCCTTCAGGACGAAGGTGCTATGCGTAAAGACCCCAGTCTACGATCTTATCATCGGAAACATTGATGGTGCCAGAAACGCAGACGATCCAGATCCAGAGTGGAGACCTGAAACATGTGCTGTTATTACAAGAAGTCAAACAAAGAAGAGTCATCAGACCATCCCTCTAAAAGTGGCGGACAAAACGGAAGTAGCTGTGGTGAATAGGGAAAGGCTGGGGGAGGTACAGAAAGCCGACCCCACGCTTGACAAGTTCCGAGGTCAGACCGAGCCCGTAACGCGAAAGGGAAATGAGATAACCTTCGAGACCAGGAAAAATATCCTGTACCGGATATTCAACAGCAATGGCGATAAACCTGTGCGTCAGGTTCCTGAACCTTTGAGGATGCAGGTGATGAAATTGGCCCATGATTCCATATTGGGAGGACACTTGGGAATCAACAAGACCCTCGATAGGATCCGAGCCGTCTTCTACTGGCCTGATATGGGAGGCGACGTCACCCGATTCTGCAGGTCATGCGACATGCCAGAAGACAATCTCCAAGGGAAAGGTGCCCAAGGTTCCTCTAGAGAAAATGCCACTGATCGATATGCCTTTCAAACGGGTGGCTGTGGACCTGGTGGGGCCAATATCCCCTCCAAGTGAAGATGGACATCGCTACATTTTGACCCTGGTGGACTACGCTACACGTTATCCTGAGGCCATACCATTGAAGAAGATCGACACTCCAACAGTGGCATAGGCGCTCATCGACATGTTCAGCCGTTTGGGGATTCCTGAGGAGATCCTGAGTGACCTAGGAACTCCGTTCGTCTCCGACTGCATGGAGGAAGTCAACCGGCTATTGAGCATCCGACTCCTTACTCACCCTTATCACCCCATGTGTTATGGGCTGGTTGAAAAGTTTAATGGAACATTGAAGGCTATGCTGAAGAAACTGTGTGCTGATCAACCAAGGTTGTGGCATAGATATATCAATGCCTTTCTCTTCGCATACCGTGAAGTTCCTCAAGATTCGACAGGGTTTTCCCATTTTGAATTACTGTACGGTAGGACTGTAAGGGGGCCCATGCACATCCTGAAGGAGCTGTGGACCAAGGATATCGAGGCGTCTGAGGTGAAGATCAGCTACCAGTACGTCTTCGACCTGAGAGAGAAGCTGGAAGATACCCTCAGGATGGCTCGAGTAAAACTGGGGAAGGCGCAGAACAAGGGGAAGCATTACTATGATCGTAAGGGAAAACCTCGACGATTCCAGCCAGGTGACCAGGTATTGGTTCTTCTTCCTACCGACAACAACAAACTCCTGATGCAGTGGAAGGGACCCTACGTTGTCGACACGGTGGTTGGCATCAACGACTACAGAGTCAAGGTCAACAACAAAGTGAAGACTTACCATGCTAATCTGCTGAAGAAGTATATTGAGAGAGGTCGTCAAGACAAAACACAACTGGTTTCATTGGTGCGTCTTGCTGATGACGAAAGACTAGACGACGAGAACCTGTCTGACGTTAAACTACAGTCTATCAAGGGTTCGCAGAACTTTGGAGCGGATTACCTGAACAGAGCAGTTTAAATGAACATTTATGTGTCCATTACATTTTCAAGAAACATTTCGGTGTCCATGAGAGTTTAAAGGACATGTCTTCGCTCAGGACAGTTTAAAGGAACCGTGAGACGATTATTTTAAAGTAGTTGGTTTGATTTCATTGTGATGTGAAATTCTTATTATTTGTGGTTTTGTGTAGGTTAATACAGCCACAACCGTATTTTTGAGATTTGAGAAGAAATTTTTGTGAAATTTCATTCTAAAAAAAAGGTGGGTAATGTTACGATTGTGGTTGTGGTGTTCTGTGAGAGCATGCATGTGTTAATCGTAGGAAACGATCCGATATTTATTTGAGCTATCATGGTTACGTATTACGTACCTTTTCAGTAAGATTCTCTATCGTTCGCGCAGATAGCGGAATTGGCTTTGTTATGATACGCTAAGATTAGTCCGGAAGTTTTTAGCAAAGTCGCACGGAGAAGAGTGGTCGATTTTTGTTATGCGTAGATTCGCTGAGAATAAACCAGAACGTTCGAGCAAGGTCGCGCTGTCTAGTGACCTCGTATCTGTGACATCAAAGTGACATCAAAGTGACATCAAAGTAAGTGACATCAAAGTGTAGAGCCGCTCTATTTTTATTTTTAGTCATAGTTGTTTTCGGTGCGCGTGAATTTAGCAGCCAGTCAGTGTGTTTTATGAAAGGTCGTCAACGGTCTGCAATACTCTTGTGTGACGTCATTACACACTGGGATTTGGGTCTGAAATTAGCAGTCGAATTTTTGTAGACTATTTTAGTTTATTCTAGAAAGTTCTTTTTATTTAATATTTATGAGTTTCAGTTACGTGTTCTGTTCTGATTGGTTGCGTTGTGTGAATTCGGTGGATTTTTCTGGAATGTTGTTTTACTATAAAAGATGGTGCTAGGAAGCACGTGTGTACATTGTCATGCATTGTCAGTTGTAGGGACACACAGTTTATCGTAGGTACGTGGCCCGTATAGGGTGTACATTGTGAGAGACGCAAGGTAACAGTGCTGTACGTTGAATGAGAAACGCATTGTGTCGCCAGTGTTGACATTTTCAAAAGAGACATTGTATCAGTGTTGGTGCATTTGGAAATGCATTGTGTGGAGATCGCATCGCTGAAATAAAATATTGTTGGAACTGTTACTCCAGTGTAGTCTACATCTTTAAGCCACGTGTGACGGGTTGCAGCTGAATGAAGTTTCTTTAAAAAGAACCTTACATGCGTGCGTCTGGTGTGATATCATACTACGACCACGAATCAACACGTAACACTTATGCATTTTGCTAGTCCCAATACAGATTTACTTCTTCTTGTTTGACATACTGAGGGTGACAATGATGACTGCAGACTGCAATGACAGACGTACCGAGATTAACATCTTGTCCTAAATGTGTAGGCACGTCAGGAAAGCAATGCAGATCATGACTCATATGAATTTCCTGGTTTCTAATTAGTTGATTTAAAACAAGTGTTGGTGCCAGTACAGATTTGTTTTGTTTGTCTACAAAGATAGGTGTGTGGACCGAGACAGATGGCTTGAACGTGTCAGCAGTGTCTCTGACAATGGCTAACAGAAAGCGCCACTATCGTGTCGTCACTGTTCCTGGGGTAAGTATACTTTGCATGGTGAACAAGATGGGATTTACGTTTTACACACAGCAAGGCAAACGTTTTACAAACATAACTCTCATTCAGAATGTGGTATGATGTGATTGTGCATATCTTTATATAAAATTAATATTTAATTATGTGGTGCAATACTGATAATACTGAGGTTATGCTGAAAATATGTCTGTCACTCGTTCAACTTTTTAATTTATGTATGTGTTTGGCGGTTGTTTCAGAACGGTTTTACTACACTATATAACACAAAACGCCAAACACATAAAGAAATTAAAAGGTTGAACGAGTGAAATACATTTTTCGGACTGAGTACATCTTATAACGCTGATATTCGTTTTGGATTCATCAGCGCGATTTCTGCGTTTGTATGAGGAAATGCACAATTTTGGCCATTGTTTTACGCCGATAAGCTACTACACTTACATTTATGGGCCGATTTCGAGACTTTTGGGTATTTGTGTGAAAATCAAGTATTGCCACGCAGTAAACCACCATTGGTGAGACTGACAGTTTTATGAACTTCAAAAAGTCTATAGACATGTAGGATTAACCTGTGCGACTTTTTAGCCAAAAATACTTAAAAACTATATTTACATTATGTTTTAAGACCTTCCTCTTAGTCTGGCTGGTCAGACTTTTACCCTTCCTGCCGTGAGATGGCCTTAGTCGCCTGCTCGGCGTTAAAGCCCAATAACTAACTAATTAACCATTGGTGAGTCCGACTAGGTACCTGTAAGAGCGTCCATCGTTTCGTTACTAGTTGTCATCTGTCCGAAAGTGTGCGGTAAATGTGACATCAGCATTTTCTCAAAAACTATTAAAGCCACACACTTCAAACCTCACAATAAGGTTGCCGGTATTTCGTATAATTTGATATTTTTTGATGACCTTGGATAAAGATCAAGGTCACTTAACTTTAAAAAATTGCATCAAATACTTTTTTTTCTAGAATTCTTTAGCTACTGACAGTGGCGGATCGAGGGGGGGGGGGGGCGGGCGTGGTCCCGCGTCAGGCCTGACCAAAATTTTGTTGGTGTGCTTGGTTGTGAAAGAAGCTGATTGTCGAAATTCTTTGTGTGTGGTCAGGGGACTAGTCAAATATCCTCATTTGTCACTGCTGACCTGCGCCGCGTTACACTAATTCAGCCAGACACAGAGTGTCATGTGCCCCTGCACTCAAATTGGCTCATAAAAATCAGTATAGTACTAAGCGATGCAGTCCTCATTGCATCCGCAGACTTGGGCAGCCTTCTGACAAAAAACCGCGGACTGTTGGTCCACCCCTTCTGCGGGAAAGTATGCAATCACGGCTGACCTGGGCTCAGCCCAGTCCCTCAGACTACCATGGAGGTTTATGTCTCCCTTCAGTCACAGGGGCGAGGAAAGGGGCGGGGCCCTGTTCTAATTCGATAGCATCCCTATTGCACCCTCAGACGTTGAAGCAATGATCCAATCAGAAAGTGAGAAGTCAGCTGCGATGCCTCCCTGGGGGTTAAGCGCTCGCCTGCCGGAAAGGGGGGGGGGGGGGGAGAGGCTTATGGCTCCTGTTGATTGGACCAATGACCAAGATAGAGTCATTTCATTGCTAATCCCCTAATCTGATCACGACGGACGGCAGGTCGCCATTCACACTCATATTACGTAACTTTTATTTTGAACACGCACCATGGCCCATCAAAACATCACTGTAGTAATTAACACTTGCCGTATCAGCAGAGAGGAGGTGTAAAGTGTGTTGATTGTGAAAACTAACTAATGCTTAAGCATCGTCATCCACTGTAAGAAGCAAACGTCATGGGAGTTCATGATTTATTAATTGATCTGCATGCGCTTTCTACTAGTTCTACTACGTTTGTTTTTTAAACTGAATATGAAGTTATATACTAATTAAGTTCGTTATAATTAAGGTGGTGACTGTTTATGCCGGAGCGACTGTCTAAACACCGGCGCTGTACTATTGCGGCGACGGGCCCCAAGGTGCTGTTTGACCGTTGTTCAGTTTTATGTTGACTAGATCGGAGATCATCTCCGTATCGACGAGGGTATTTTGTTTCTGTTGTTAACTTGTTTTATGTACTAGTCTTAGCCAAGTGGGAACTTAATAACGAACATTATAATAGTGTGTTCAGGGGACATAGGGCTGTCTTAGTATTCTGTTTTTGTCAGGGAGGTTCGGGTCGGGATGAGGCCACTGGCGCTGGCCATTAGATACCTTGGCGACGGGCTTCACCCGTCCCGAGTCATTGTCCATCGTGTAGCTCTGTTATTGTAATTTGTGGAATGAGCGAGTGAGTGAATGTAAGCAGCACCTGTGGTGGTAAAAATGTGAATTTCCCCATGAGGGATTAATAAAGTATTATTGTATTGCTTTCCTCATGTGAAGCCCACTCGGCACCGGCCTCCACGTGCCGTGGGTGGGAAGTCTCCTCAGTCTCTGAGTGGGCTAGCGAAGGGGTGCCATCTTTGTCCAGGATTGGGACTTGACGTCAGCAGATATGTTGTTCAGTCTTTTTCACTGGTCCGGTTTTTAAGGAGCTGTGCTAACCCAGGTCTTGGGTTGGTCCTTAAAAATACTCAATAGCTTTTTGTCCTTTGGATCCCAAGTGTTTGCCGTGCTTCGAGACCCGTGTCGGGGGAGAAGAGGATCCTGGTGGCTGAGGTTCCCTTTGGGTTGCGGCTCACTGGAGCCAACACTGCATTTTGGCCTTAACTTCTACTTAAACGGGAGGCTAGGAGTACCGGCCTAGTCAATCGGCTCTTGTCACGTTAAGCCCTATCCCACTGTTGACATGCAATTTGATATACAGAGCACGATGCTATAGCCTCTGCTGCTGATTAGGTGCTCTACGCCAGTATTCCCCTGCATTCAACAGTGTGATAGAAGGGCTTCAGTCGGGCTTAACGCTTTGAGTATATCTTTAGGGCAGTCTCCATTTGCGTCGGATGGAGACCCGCCGACAAATGCACATTCCCTTGTTGGGCTCGGTGGCGGGCGGGGACCCCCCGGAGGATGAATATCTCTACTATTATAATATGGAAACCACACACACACACAAACAAAACTAGCACAAAAGCGGCACATAGCCACCGACATTGTACCTGACTGTGAGGAAGCGACGCCTCAGGCGTCGGCCGTCTGGCCTCGCTTCCTCATTGTCCATAGCAAAGTGAAAGAGAAGCCTGTTTCCAAGCTGCATCCTTTTCTGGTGGGGGAGACCCTCAGGAGCCGTGTTGGCAGGCCTGATGCCCAGCGTCTCAGGTCTGGTGACTTGCTGGTAGATTGCCGTACCCGGGCACACTCCAACGGGCTACTCCATCGGAGACACTCCAGTGGAGGTCATACCCCACAAAACGACAAAGAGGCGTGATAAAAGATCAAGCATTGGCAGAACTGTCAGAAGATGAACTTGTACGGAACCTTAAGTCGCAGGGGGTGACTTACGTCAGACACTTCGCTTCCAAGTGAGGTGGTGTGGAGATCCGTCTCCCTGCCATCATCCTGGCGTTTGGCACCCCTACCCCTCCTACTACCATCTGGGGAGGTTACTACTCCTTGAAAGTGAAAAAGTACATCCCTCTTCACCTCCGGTGCTTTAGTTGCCAAAAGTATGGCCATGGGCAGAAGACATGCCAGACAGAGGCTTCATGCGCCCGTTGCACTAAGCCCGGACACTGCTGAGTCCTGCACAGCCAACCCCCCTGTGTGTTAATTGCCAGGGGTCGCATATGGCTTCGGACAAAAAATGCCCTCGTTGGATATCCGAGTGCACGATTCAGCAGGTGCTTGTGTAGAAGGGTCTGTCCTTTCTGGACGCAAACAAACTGGTTGACGGCCCTGGTGCAGCTGAGGCTGCCCCAAACTCTGTATACATTCAGTGCTGCGGTGGCAGGCAAGCCCCACCAAAGATTTCTCATGTCAATCCCCATCATCTTAGTTGGGGGCGGAACCTCGGCTCCTCTCGCCCCTGGAGAAAAACCCTCCTCCCGTGGCGATGAGCCAGGGAACGCAGAAGGCGGACACTGCCGGTCCGGTAGTACCGCCTTCTGTTGCCCCTAAGCCTCAGCCCCCACCCAAGCCTGTCAGTTTGTCTACTCCAAAGGCTTCTGGCTCTGGTGAGCCTTCTGAGGCCGCTAACTCTAGCGGCAGGAACTCTGCCCAGGACCAGAAGTAAAAAAAAGCTACAGGACCGCTGTGCGCACGAGCCCAGAAGGGGAACACTGATGTCCCCCTTCAAAACAAATATGCTGCATTGGAGGAGCGGATGGAGGGAGTGGAAGTTGTCGTTGCTGGTGCTGCGGCAGCTCCACTCCCTTCATCTCCGAAGATCCAGAGGAGGCCCGGGAGCCGGCCCTCCTCTGTTTCTTCGACTCCTTCCAAGACAAAAGGGGAAAATAAAAGGGGGGGGGGGGACTCTTCACCCTCACATGACATATCATGTACCCCTCTGCTTCAGTTGAATTGTCGTGGTTTTCAAGCTAACTTTGAGGAATTACGTCTTTTAGTCAAGTTCTATAAACCCGCAGTAATATCTCTTCAGGGACTTCTGACCCTGAGTCCTTTAATGATTTTAACGCTATACATAAAGGCTCTGATTCGGAGAGGCGCTCGGGTGGAGTGGCTCTTCTCATTAGTAGCCAAATTTTATGTAGCCCCGTTAGCATCGACGCCTGTCTTCAGGCTGTCGCAGCTCGGGTTACCTTGAAGAAGACCATAACCATATGCAGTATTTACCTGCCACCATCCCTGCGGGTCTGTAGTAATTATATTTTTAACTTAGTAAACCAGTTGCGCCCTCCCTTTATTATCCCCCCACCGGGTCTGCCCTAGGGGACCTTGGTGGGGTTGTCTGCTTTTTAGTTCCTAGGGTCACCTTGTCTAACCCCTGCAAGGTGGGTTCTACTCCTTTGGGGGTTTGTATTTCTGTCTTTCTGGTCCATTCATCTGTATTTTTCTTTTGAAATTCTCCCTCCTGTCTGCGCTTCTTGCAGTTCTTTTCTTCATTTAGGGCAGGCACGTCCTGAGAAGGCCTTTGTCGCTTGCGGGACGTAAAGCAATCTATACTCACTCACTCCCTTTATTATCATGGGAGATTTTAACGGTCACGCTCACCTGTGGGATAGTGACCACTACGATGGCAAAGGTCAGATGTTAGAAGATGGTTTTTTCTCAACTTAACCTATGTGCCTTTAACGATGGCTCACCTACGTACTCTAACCCAGGTTCAGGTTCTAGTTCTGTTCTAGACCTCACTGTGTGTGATCCTTCTCTCATGCTGGACTTTGACTGGAAGGTTCACGACGATCTGTGTGGTAGTGACCACTTCAAAGTAGCCTGTCATCGGTCAGCTGTGATTGGGATTCACCAGTGGGGCGCTGAAATCTCAAGAAAGCTAACTGGCCTCTGTTAGTCTCGTATTAAAGATGAGGTGGCCACATCAGCTGAAGAACCTGTTTCTTGTTTTACTTTTGTTTTGTTCGATATAGCAGGTGAAACCATCCCTAAAACAGCCACATCAGTCCCTCGAAAGCTGAGAGTACCATGGTTCAATGAAGAGTGCCTCAAGACCCCAAAAACGCGCAAATCTGCTCAGCGATATGCTTTTCGTAATCCGTCGCAAGCGAATATTTTAACTTTTAAAAGACAGAGGGCTAAAGCCCGTTACATTTTTAAACGTGAACGCCGTGCTTCCTGGAGACGTTTCGTCTCATCTTTATCTTCTAGGACTCCATCCCAGAAAGTCTGGAAGGCTGTTTGAAGAATTAGGGGCAGGGGTGGCTCGGCTTTTGTCGGTCATCTTAGAGATGGTGCTAGTTTGGTCACAGATAAAAAGGCTGTGGCCAGTTTGCTTGCCTCCACCATTGCCCATAATTCTTCAACAGAGCATTATTCGCCCTTCTTCCAGAGAGAGAAGGAGAAGCGAGAATCTCGTATTTGTGATTTTAAATCGGATAACTCAGAAGAATATAATACCCCTTTTACATTATCAGAGTTGCAGCAAGCCCTGCAGAAATTAATGACTCTGCTGCTGGACTAGATACCATCCACTATCAGCTCCTAACGCATTTGGCTGAGAAGTCACTCCTTGTATTTCTCAAGGCCTTTAACCATATCTGGATAACTGACCATTTTCCACCACCTTGGCGCCAGGCTCTGGTTGTGCCGATCCCCAAGCCGGGTAAGGATCCTTCCGACTCAGGCAACTAACGGCCAATCGCTTTGACGTCATGTTTATGTAAAACTATGGAACGCCTGGTCAACGCCCGCCTGGTGTGGCATCTTGAGTCACAGGGTCTCATCACAGACCTCCAGTGCGGTTTCAGCCGCTCCCGAAGTTCAACTAACCACCTTGTCCGCTTTGAGTCGTTTATCCGAGATGCTTTTGTTAACAAGCAGCATGTCTATGCAATTTTCTTCGATCTTGAGAAGGCATATGACACTACTTGGAAGTATGGTATAATGTCCGACTTGATGGGCATGGGTTTAAAGGGTATCTGCCCGTTTTTATTCACAAATTTTTGTCTAACCGGTCGTTCCATGTCGGTGTGGGCTCCACCCTCTCCGACTCCTTTGAACAGGAGATGGGTGTCCCGCAGGGCAGCATTCTATCTCCTGTTTTATTTAGTATTAAAATTAATAACATTGTAAAGGCTGTCAAGGATGATTCAGAATGCTCTTTGTTTGTTGATGACTTTGCTTTGTGCGCACGAGGTCGAGGACTTGCGTCCCTTGGGAGGCGCTTGCAACTGTGCGTTGATCGCATCCAGGGGTGGGTGTCTCTCAACGGATTCAAGTTCTCGCCCTCTAAGACAGTCTGTGCGCATTTTACTAACCAAACAATTTGTTTTCCAGAACCTAGCCTGAGCATTGCTGGAGTGCCATTTAAGGTGGCCAAGGAGGCAAAGTTTCTGGGGGTCATCTTTGACAAAAGACTTACCTTCCGCAACCATATTAATTGCCTTAGAACCTCTTGTCACAAGGCCATTGACGTTCTTCGTGTCCTTGGTCGTTCTGACTGGGGTGCAGACCGAACTGTCTTACTTCGACTGTACCGGGCCCTTGTTCGGTCCAAACTGGATTACGGCTCTGTGGTAAATGGCTCAGCTTCCAAGTCTGTTCTACAGCTTCTGAACAGGATTCAACATTAAGGTCTGCGGTTATGTCTGGGGGCCTTCAGGACGTCTCAAGTTCCTAGTCTGTATGCCGAAACAGGGGAGCCTTGTCTCAAGCTCCCCCGCATCCGCCTCATGCTTAGCTACTTTCTGAAACTGAAGGCCCATCCAGACAATCCTGCCTATGATTGTGTTTTTAAACCTCCGTTTGCAGAGATTTACGATACCCATCCGGGAGCTGTCCGTCCACTTTCCTTCCGTGTCCGACCTCATCTGCAGGCGGCCGGAGTGGACCTGGACAGAGTTTCGGAATCTCTACAACACATCACTCCACCCTGGCTATTACCAGTTCCTGACGTCTTACTGGACTTGACCGCCCACAAGAAGACCGCCCCAGTAGCCATATACCAACAGAACCTCAATGAACTCCTTTCAAGTTTTCCTGGCTATTGTCGTATCTATACAGATGGGTCAAAGTCTAAGGATGGGAGAGTGTGGCCGAAGTGTCTTCCAGCCAACCTAGACGCCCATTTCAGCACCGCCTCCCAGACCATTCATCTGTATTTAGTGCAGAACTGCAGGCAGTTCTGCTGGCACTCAGGCATGCTTTTCAGTCTAGAGAACGCAACTTCCTGATTCTGTCCGACTCTCTTTCTGCCCTGCAGGCCCTTCAGGGCGCAGGAACAGAACACCCACTGCTTGTGTAGATTAGATTGATTGTACATTGATTGTACATTGCTTAACGTCCCGACAGCAACAAGGCTTTCTCAGGACGTGCCTGCACTGCTTGTAAAAAAAAAACAACTAAACAGAACATTGAATGTATGTCGCCAACCGGTCAAATACGTTAAATAAACCTAACACATGGGGCCTAAATAAAGCTAAGACCATCTAGCAATACACATCCAATATCAAGAGCTACAGGCAGTGCAGACAGTAGGGAGAGTTTTAAAAAGGCAAATACAGGTGAATGGACAAAGGGTAGACAGAAACACATGCCCCAGAATAGAGAGAAAAACCCACCCTGTGGGGCTGACCAGGGTGACCCTGGGAACTAAAAAATACCTAACCCCACCCAAGTCCCCCAGGGCAGACCCGGGTGGGGTGTGCAGATTAGAGAGCTCTACGCAGACTTGATGAAGGAATATTATGACATCATTTTTATTTGGGTCCCAGGGCATGTGGGCGTCGAAGGCAACAGGATCGCAGATTTTGCTGCCAACGATGCCCGCAACGACCGTGTCCCTGACGCACAGACTGTTCATAGTGATTTTAAACCTGTGATTAGTGCGTACATAGCCTATGAGTGGCAGTCCGAATGGGACAAAGAGGAAGCTAACAAGCTGCATGAAGCTCTTCCTAAGGTGTCCGACAGTCTACCTTACCGCTGCGGCAGCCGCCGTGAGGAGACTGTCCTTGCTCGGCTCCACATCAGGCACACGAATGTTCATCATCATCATCATCATCATCAGTCCCTTGCCCGAACTGGGCGTTGGGGGGACTGAAAGGCAGCAGCAACAGACAGTGCTCTCCACTGAGTTCTATTTTCGGCGGTGGCAAGCAAGTCTGGCATCTCGAGTTCGGTCCATTCTTTTATGTTTGCGACCCAACTCTTTCTCTGACGACCTCGCCGACGACTTCCTTCGAGAGTGCTTTGGAGGATAGTCTTGGACAAGGTCTTGTGTCGGGTCACGTGGCCAAACCAAGCAAGCTTGCGCCGTTTCACGGTTGCCAGAAGGGGTTCATGTGGGCCCACCAGGGAAGTGACGATGCTCCGTACATATTCGTTGGTCTTGTGCTCGCGGTACGAGATGTGGAGCAACTTCCTCAGGCACTTGTTCTCAAAGGCCTGGATTTTCTTTTCTGAGTCTGCAAGCAGCGTCCAAGTCTCACAGCCGTAGAGTAGAGTAGACACTACGAGGGACTTGTAAAGCCTGTACTTGATGGTGAAGCTGATGGAGTTACTTCGCCATATCCTGTCCAGCCTGGCCATTGCGGATGTTGCTGTACCTATCCTGATACGGATCTCTGCTATGCAACTGCCGTCTTTGGACAGGGTGGCTCCCAAGTACTTGAAGCTATTGACCTCTTCTAGCTTCTGGCCGTTCATGTGAATGTTGCTGCTGCTGTCGCTTGTGGTGTTGATCATCACTTTGCTTTTATCCGTACTGATCTCCATGCCATAAGACCCTGCGCTACTTGAAAGTTTGTCTGTCAGGTTTTGCAGCTCACTATTGCTGCCTGCCATGAGGTCAATGTCGTCTGCGAATCGAAGATTGCACAGGGATCTGCCACCAATAGAGATTGAAGTATGGTGGTCGTGGAGGGTTTCCTGCATGATCTTCTCCAGGAATATGTTGAAAAGGACAGGAGAGAGCAGGCATCCTTGACGGACACCGATCGTCGTCCTGAAGAACTCGCCTGACTGATTGTTAAGTAGAACCGCGCTGCAGGCGTTCTTGTAAAGCGCTTCTATCATTTGGATCAGCCCCTCCTCTATGTTGAACGATCTCATGACTTGCCAGAGTCCGTCGTGCCAGACGCGATCAAATGCTTTCCTGAAATCAATGAAGTTGTGGTAGAGTTCGCGCTGATGCTGCAGATGTTTCTCGATCAGGACGCGGCAGTTGAAAATCTACTCTTCCAACTCTGAAGCCAGCCTGTTCTTCTGCCAGCAGTTCCTCGGCGAAAGTTTTGAGGCGGTTGAGAATGATTCTAAGCATTACTTTGCTAGGGTGACTTATCAGACTGATAGTTCTGTAGTTCTGGCACTGTTTCAGGTTTCCTTTCTTGGGGAGCGGGATCACTAGAGACTGTGTCCATTCTACTGGCCATTTCTTTTGCTCCCAGATCTTTTGACAGAGTGTAGTGAGTACCTTCGTTGTTACTTCTCCTCCATGTTTCAACAGTTCAGCAGGTACGTTGTCTACACCTGGAGACTTTCCTCCCTTCAGGCCGCGTACAGCTGTTTCCACCTCTTCAGCTAACACTGGCAGGTCTTCGGCCTTCCTGGCCCCAGCCTGGTTGTTTTGGAGGATGCTGGTGTCTGGCTCAGCCTTGTAGTTATACAAGTCTCGGCAGTACTCAGTCCATCTGTTTAGTACAGCAGTGTTTTCCGTAAGGAGTTGGCCGCTGCTGTCTTCGATGACTGTGGCTGTTCGCTGTTGAGTCTTGGTGAGGGTCCTTAGCGTTTCATAAGCCTTCTTGCTGTTGCCGTTTGCCATGCCCTCTTCCACGCTACGACACTGGTCTTCAATCCAATCTTCTTTGGCTTCTTTCATCCTCTTCCTGATCTTCTTGTTGACAAGTCTGTACTTGTTTGCTGATGTGAGGTCTTGGCCTCTCTTTTTCTTCCAGGCTCTCCTCTCATCACAGAGATCAAGGATGTCATCGGTGACCCAGGGCTGTTTGCGCTTCCTCTGCTTCCCCAGCACTTCTTCTGCTGTAGAAAGTAACACCTCTTTTATATTTCCAGCAAGGGTGTCTACGTCCCAGTCCAAAGTAGCCAAGGCTGCAAATCTGCCTCCCACCTGGGCTTGGAAGACCTCTTCTACTTCCGGGTCTTTTAGCTTCTCGAGGTCGAATCGGATGCGAGGACTCTTGCTGTCTCGTTTCAATGCCAGCTTCAACTTGAGGCTAGTAAGGACGAGGTTGTGGTCGCTGCCAATATCAGCGCCAGGAAAGGACCTCGTTTGTGCTTTGTTAACGCTGGATTTGAATCGTCGAGGCAGCAAGATGAAGTCAATCTGGTTATGGACCAGGCCTCCTGGCGATTGCCATGTCACTGTTCTTGACTTCTTGTGTGGATGGAGGGTATTAGCAACGGTAAGACGGTGACTGTGCAAACTCTAAAAGTCGCAGGCCTCTGTCGTTTGTTTCTCCAAGGCCAAACTTGCCAGCTGTTCCTGCCCATTGTTGGTAAGCGTCAGGGCCGATCTTTGCATTCCAGTCACCGAGGACAGTCAGAATGTCTTTCTTAGGTGTTTTCTTGATGATGTTGTCCAGTTGTTCGTAAAATTCTTCTAATTCCTCATCATCATGATCTGCTGTTGGAGCGTATACTTGTATTATAGTGATGTTGTGCGGTCGGGCGGAGATGCGGATGGAGATTAGTCTGCTTGACACGGGGGTGCAGCTGATGACAGTTCCAGCCACCTCTTTCCTTATGATAAAAGCTACGCCATGTTCTTGCTTGGTTTCTTTTCCGCTGAACCAGATTTTATGGCCTTCATCTGTTGTTGTTTCTCCGAAGCCTGTCCATCGAACTTCTGCAAGTCCTACAATGTCCCAGCGATAGCGCTTTAACTCGTGGGTGAGTTCCTTCATTTTGCCGCACTGGTAGAGTGTGCGAACGTTCCAAGTTCCGATAGTTATTCCTTGCGTGGGCAGCTTGATGGTGGGTTTGGTTCCAGTAACACACTTGTCGCCCCCACCCTGGAGACCTCCAATGGGGTGCGCGGTCGTTGGTGATCCGGGCCCCGACCGATCCGGCATGTTATTTTTATTCTGTTGCTTGTCCATCAGTCCTTTCAATGGGCTTAGGCGAACTTGGCGGCGCCCGTCTCCTCTCCAAGTATTTCAACTGACTGAGAGACGCGTCAGCCCCTCACAACGTTTCGCCCGCCAGCAGAAGCGGTTACCGGGGTGTGGCTAGGTAAAGGACCTGGAGCCAGCTGTGAGAGTTGAGTGCCATGTGAAGACCAGTGCTCCCGCCTGCCCCAAGAGGCGCTGCTGGCTGAAAAGTCAAAGGTACTACTTCTCCATGAACACTCTACACACCCTATATTTACACGAATCTTACACACTCTTATTTACTAAAACAGGAGGAGCGTCCATGGTGTTATGCCTGCGATGAGCAATATTCTGATAAACACATTTTGCTGTCTTGTGCCAATTTAATTGAAACAAGATATAAACACTTCACAGCAGACTCCTTGAAGGTTTTGTTCCAGGATGTACCCCCGGGGAAGATCTTCAGTTTTTTGAGAGAGTGTAATATTTTTAATAAGATTTGAGCATTCATAGACTATGATAATTATATGGTTTTGACCTTTTTGAGAGTCTGTAAACGTTTCCTTTAAAGACCTGTGCGACATTTTAGCATGAAATATTTTAAAGATATATTTACATCTTGTCTTAAGACCTTTCTTTTAGTCTGGCTGGCCAGATTTTTACCCATCCCGCCGTGAGATGGACTTAGTTGCCTGCTCGGCGTTAAACCCAAATAACTAACTAAATAATTCCTCATGTGAAGGAGGTTACTGGGTGTATAGTTCAGTATCAAGGTTTTCAAGAAATGCAGCCTTCAGTATTGTGTATTGCTGTAGTGTTCCTCACATGGAGGAGATAATCATTGGTCCACACCATCATTGGCACCAATCATTTGTACTGTAATGATTGGTACACACATGATGGTTGCTTCTGCTGAAACTCTAAGTACAACAGTTTTTAGTCAGCACATTAATATCAAAAAATAATCAGAAGTGCCCGTTTTTATCATCGTTTGTTAGAGAGTTGGGGTGGAGGCGGGGAGCTGGACAAGTGTTATGTAAACGTGATTAGTTCCTCCTTAAGAAAACGTGTCTACATCGGTGTTGTGTCCTGAGTATCAAAAAGTCATCTTTCAACAAATAAAAATGTTCAACTTTGACAACTACAAGTGTGTCGGAAAACCCCCAGCAAGAAGAAGAAGAAGAAAAACGCGCTGAGAAAAACAAATACAACACAACCGTATATTTGAGAAGAAAGTCCCCCAAAAGAAAAAAAAAAACCCGCCAAGAAGAACAAGTTCAACACAACTGAGTTGTAATTGTTCTAAGTGTGTTTCGCGGTTTCTTTGTCGATATTTTCTTTCTATTATACGTGTTTACCAGCCACTGTTTTAGTCCAGTTTTATGTTCATTTAGACTGTTGTCCTAAAAATGATGCAGTTCAGAAAACTGTGGGATGGGGGGGGGGGGGTGTCATTGTGCCCCTCCGTCCAGACACCTTCCGGATCCGCCCTTGACTGAAACTCACCCCGCACCTCCTAACACATTATGCTCAGCCAGGATGGTTTTATCATGTACTGTAGGATGTGCTCCACACGTATTCGATGCTTTTAAAAAATTGCCGAGATTTGAAAATGAGAAAAAAATGAAAGTTGAAGTTTGTTTAAACCTAAAAATTTGTTACGCCGAAAGATTCTGTGTTTATTCAAGTGCAATAAAATTAAACAATTTCAATCTAATTCGAAAACATACTTTGATATTAAAAAAATATATTGTTGGTGTCATACAAAAGTTCTTTGCTGTTATCATTATTACATGGTATTTATATGGCGCATTTCTCATATTTATAATAAACTCAATGCGCAGAATGTAGCCGCGAACTGAACCCAACAAACACGCTCACGTGAATCACACGCATTCACTCACACACTGTACGTAAACACAGAACATTCACGTGGTGCTAAGGGCAAGCTCAAACGAGCTACTGACGGTATTTGGAAATCGTTTTGTATTTGAAATTTTATTAAGTTGGCTGAAACTGATACCAAAGTGAAGGGGGAGGAAGAGCCGGAGTACCCGGAGAAAGAACCCCCGACGATCCGCCCGAATTAACGGTGACACTTACTAAGAGGAGAAAAATCCGACGCCGGAACCCGGAATCGAACCTCGCACCTTTAGCATTGGTGGCAGGCGCCTTAACCACTTTGCCACGGACCGCCCCGATCAGACGTGCAATTGTTTACCACGTCTGATTTAATTGGGCCTTACAAACACTAACAAACAAAAGCCATCTAAATGCCTTATCTGTAAAATCAAATCAGACAAAATCGAATGCATTTGCTTTTTTACATAATAAATCTGTGAAATTACAAAATACTGGCTTTTCGTTGATAACTTTAACACGAAAAGATATTGCGTCATTAAAAGCAATTCAGATCAGATCATTTTTGCTGATCTTAATGAGTTTTATTGTAGATTTGAGAAAGATGATTTGAAGGATGACTTAGATAGCATGATTTCCCAGCTTAAAGTAAATGTGGCAGGCAATGTTGAGGAAGACTTTGAGATCCATGGCAAGGCGGTTGAGAAGCCTTTTAGCAAACTGAATGTTAAGAAAGCAGTGGGCCCTGATAATATTTGCGGAAGAGTTTTGAAATCATGTGCCAGTCAGTTGTCTGTTGTTTTTAGACGTTTGTTTAGCTGGTCTCTGAAGGATTGCACTGTGCCCAGACTCGGGAAAATATGTACTGTCTGCCCCGTCCTCAGGAACAACAAGTCCAGGACACTCAATGACTATCGCCCCATAGCTCTCACCCCTATAGTAATGAATTGCTTTGAGCATGTTGTCCTTTCTAGACAGCTCCATCAGGTCAAGCCCGATCAAGATCCTTTCCAGATGTACAGACGACGCCACACTCACACTCCTGCACCATGCATACACACATTTAGAAAAACCTGGCTCTTTTGTACGCATTCCTTTTATGGAATTTCTTCAGCCTTCAACACTCTACAACCCTATCTCCTGGCTCCAAAACTTCTCTGTTACAATGTAACTTCAAGGCGTATCCTATGGATTGTCAACTTCCTTGTAAATAGGACCTAGTCAGTTCGCTTTCAAACAGCTCTCTCATCCCTTAGGTCCACTTCCATAGGCGCCCCTCTAGGTACAGTTCTCTCCCCTGTGCTGTACACACTCTACACTAACGATTGTAGTGGCACCGACTCTACCCTTCTTATAAAATACTCGGATGACACTGCCTTAGAAGATCTCTCCAATAGTGATGCAACCTACTTTGCAGAAGTAGAACGTTTTAGTGTCTGATGTAAAGAGAATTTTCTAGACCTAAACGTGAGTAAGACCAAGGAACTACTGGTAGACTTTTCAAGAAACCCCTGCCCCTGTCCCTGTTCTGACAATTGATGATGTCTGTTGAGCGTGTGACTGAGTATAAGTACCTTGAAACAGTTATAGATGATAAGTTGTCCTTTAATGCAAACACCACCCTCATACACAAGAAATGTCAGTCACGCATCTACTGGCTTCAGAAACTCAGGAAGCTGAATGTGAACCCCTTCGTCCTTCAAACTTTCTATTGCTCTTTTATCGAGTCTGTCATCACTTTCGGTTCTGTGTGCTGGTATATAGGTCTGAATGTGAAGAACAAGTACGTCCTGGCACGAATGGTAAACGTCTGCAGCAAGGTGACTGGCAGTCAGCAAGCTAGTGTGCAGTCCCTGTATGAACAGCGTGTGGTGAGAAAGGGTAGGCGGATAGCTTCAGACAGATCCCATGTCCTTGCCCACCTTTATGAACTCCTTCCCTCTGGCCGCAGACTCCGCATGCACAAAGCTAGGACACTCAGACTACAGAACAGTTTCATCCCTAAATCCATCACTCTAAGCAATCTGTAGGTTGGCTTGGCTTGACTTCGCGAACGAAGATTCTATAGGGCTTGCCCACGTCGTCTGCAGGCATTTTCGTGGCTGCGGAGGCCAATCCGGGACAGGCAGGTACGACCGCAGTGGCTGCAGGGGAAGGTCTGTTCAGGGTTCTGAGTTACGACAGCTCTGTTTTTTCTTCTGAGCCGCTTGTCCTTAAGGTTAGCTCTGCGAGAGTCCTCAAAGGAGACAGCTGCCTTGTGAATGGTGGAGCGCCAGGTGTCACGGTCCGCAGCAAGCGAAGACCACTGGCGGTGGTCGATTTGGCAGGCACTAAGTGACTTCTTGAGACCGTCTTTGTATCTCTTCTTTGGTGCCCCTCTGTCTCGGTGTCCAGTGGCGAGCTCGCCGAACAGAGTGATCTTGGGTAGGCGATGATCCTCCATCCTGGAGACGTGCCCCGCCCAGCGAAGCTGTGTCCGCAGCAGCAAAGCCTCGATGCTCACAGTTTCCGCCTGTTCAAGGACCTCGACGTTGGTGACATAGTCACTCCAGTGAATGCTGAGGATGGTACGCAGGCAGCGCTGGTGAAAACGTTCGAGGAGTCGTAGTTGGCTGCGGTAGAGGGCCCAGGACTCGGAACCGTACAGCAGGGTGTTGAGGACGACAGCTCTGTACACGCTGATCTTGGTGCCTTTTTTCAGCTGTTGATTGTGCCACACCCGCTTGAATAGTCGCCCGAAAGCACTGTTCGCTTTTGCCAGCCTGTTGTCCAGCTCCTTGTCCAGCTTGGCGTCTGAAATCTGTAGGTACATCCACGCATACCCAAACTTAACTCCTTCCCCTACCCCCCTTTACCTGTGCAGTCAGTAGGAATGGAGCTTGTTGATTTTAGAGAAGTAATAATAATAATACCGTTATTATATGGGCACTTTTTCTCAATTTTTTGGGGCGAATCGACTCAAAGCGCCGCGAACTGAAACCCAACACGCACACTCACGTAACAGACACAGAAGTGATTATATTGTGTTTTATCATGGAAATATTGGGATTTTTGTTACTGTTTGTTTATCCACTAATTATTTTACTAAGCTAGATTTTAATTATGCAGCTTATGTAATAACGTGTAATAATGTACTGACACGTTTGTATAATAAGCATTGAGGGCTAGGATTAGGTTGTAATACACGTATTATGTATGCATGTGTAGAGGTGAGTGTGAATATGTAAGTGCCGCTCAGTTCAGTTAATAAAAGATGTTTATTTGTGAGATGTGTAAGAGTTACGTGTACAGATTTAGCAGTGTATACTTATGTCCATTTGGAATTTGTATCTGGGTAAGTGCAGGGAGAAAATGTTCATAATTATGTTATAATGTTTTCATGTCTTGTTTGTACCATTTGTTATAAATGCACCACAAACGAATTTCTCTTTTCGAGATAAGCACTCTTATTCTTAATGTTTATTTTGTAAAAAATGATATTTTTGTAACAGAAAAGAAAAAGACTATGACAAAATATGCAGCATTTATACCTTTTCTTTGAAAGTACGTTAGGTCAAGTATCGACAAAACGGACGTCGAATTCCGCACACTTTAATGTAAAGTTTAAACGTTTGGATTGTACACAAGGCGCTTATGCCCGATGTATCAGACACGTCACCGAAACATTTCCGAGCAAGCATGACAAACACTGATCCATAGTTAGTTTACTCTCTCGCCATTACACGTGTCGAATTCACGCAATGAGATATGTGTACCATACCTGATCATACAATCCCCCCTCCTTCCCTCACCTCCCCCCTCCATCCCGCACCGCCCGCCTCCATCCCGCCACCCCCCCCCCCTCCCCCCCCCCCCCCCCCCCCCCGTGTACATGTTGTTATTTTGCGTCTGACTGTAACACAAGATGTGGTTTGTCTGCACGCCCACCTCGTGCATTTTAAAGTGAGCTGGTACCTGGGCTTTTGTCTGGACGATCAAATCGACCGTATACGTCATCATGATGGTCTCTTAAACTTTAAAGCGCACGAGAAAAAAACAAAACCCACAAAACAAGCAAATAACAAATAACGCAGTCCAAAACACTACAGACTTTAATCAATCAACGCTATGAGTCAAATGGCCGGAATTGTAAAGATGATCGGGCCATTTTTAAAGGATTCAAGCATACAACACGATATGTTCTGATAGTCATTGGGAACATACTAAAACGGGGCAAGAGGGGCAAATCAAGGACCTAATTACACAATGTGCGTGTGCGTGCGTGCTTGCTTGCATACATGTTTGCGTGCGTGCGTGTGTGTGTATGTGTTTGTGTGTGTGTGTGTGTGTGTGCGTGCGTGTGTGTGTGTGTGTGTGTGTGTGTGTGTGTGTGTGTGTGTGTGTGTGTGTGTGTGTGTGTGTGTGTGTGTTTGCACTTCATACTAGTTAGTTCTAACCTGTTTCCATAATTTCGTCGTGTTACCAATTGAGAGGAAAACAAATCTAGGATGTAATTTACCCTTTATACGATCGAATTTATTGTGATCTTAGCTTGACTTTCTGTAAGGACCTGCATTCATAATGTACAGATAATTTTATAAATTTTATAAACTGTTAAAGAGTCAGTGCTGTTACCAACCCCTTTCCCTACTGTTACCCAAGTAAGTTACGGCTTAGGAAGTAACAGGAAAGAACAAAAGGCGTAAAGAGACTTTGCATCAAGAAGGATGCAAAGTCTTTTTACGCCTACGCAAGAGACAGGCTGCGCTGCAAGGTCAAGGTTGGTCCTCTGGAAGATAGCGACAGGGAGCTGCACACTGATGATGAGGAACAAGCGGACATCTTGAACAAATTCTTTGCATCAGTTTTCACGGTAGAGGGCAATGGTGACAGACCGGAACCCCAATGTAAGTTTACGGGCTTACCAGAGGAAAGACTGGTACATGTGATCTTTACAGAGGACATAGTCCTCAAGAAGTTGCAAAACCTGAACGCTAGCAAGGCGCCAGGGGTTGACGAAATTTCTCCAGCCGTACTGGTGGGAGCAGCAGAATCCGTAGCATATCCCCTGTCACTGATCTTTCAGGCTTCCTTGGACACCGGAGAGGTGCCAGTGGGGTGGAAAGAGGCAAATGTTGTGCCGATATTCAAAAAGGGTGCAAAATGTATAGCAGGAAACTACAGGCCGGTATCGCTGACTTCTCAGGTTGGGAAAGTCTTTGAAAGTGTTGTGCGGGATTCTCTGAACAATCACCTTGAGAGGCATCAGCTGATCCGAGGCAGCCAACATAGTTTCTCAAAAGGAAAGTCCTGCCTGACAAACCTGCTCGTCTTCCTGGAGGACATGACACGCATGCTGGATGAAGGGAAAGATGTAGACGTCATCTACCTTGACTATGCCAAGGCGTTCGACAAGGTCCCTCACAAACGGCTTATGGACAAGCTAAAAGCACAAGGTGTAGATGGAAAAGTGCTGCAGTGGATGGAAGAATGGCTACGTGGCAGGAAGCAGAGAGTTGTGGTCAACGGACAAGCTTCTCCATGGGTAGATGTGACGAGCGGAGTTCCACAAGGATCCATTTTGGGGCCGACCTTGTTCCTGGTGTTTATTAATGACTTGGAGGACGATATGCTGACCAGCGTTCTAAAGTTTGCTGATGACACTAAGATCTACGGCGACGTCTCCGACCCAGCGGGGAGCGACAAACTACAGCATAAAGATGGTCAGAGAGGTGGCTGATGCAGTATAACGTGGACAAGTGCAAGACTCTGCATGCAGGCCGTAAAAACACTTGTCAGGTTTACACGCTGGGAGGACAAGAACTTGGAGCAGTGGAGGAAGAAAGGGACCTAGGCGTCATCATGCACAGGTCACTGTCGGTCAGTCGCCAGTGCTGCGTGGCAGCAAAACGAGCCAACAGAGCAGTGGGGCAGATCATGCGAACAGTTACAGCCAGAACTAGAGAAGTTATTGTCCCACTCTACGAAACAATTGTACGACCACATTTAGAGTATTGTATCCAAGCATGGCGACCATACCTCAAAAAAGACATCGCAGAGTTGGAAAAGGTGCAGAGGAGAGCTACAAGATCGATTACAGGGATTGGTCACCTGCCGTATGAGGAGAGACTGGCCTTTTGCAATTTGCAGAAATTGGAAGAAAGGAGAGACAGGGGAGATCTCATCGAGACTTTCAAGATCATAAAGGGACTTGAAAAAATTTCTGCGGACATATTTTTTACTTCATGCCAGTCATCATTTTACCATAGAGGTCACAGCAGCAAACTGTTCAAATGGAGGTCCAGACTGAATCTTAGAAAAAAAAATTTTTCCCAAAGAGTTGTGAACCCATGGAATGCTCTGAAACAATCAATTGTCGAAGCTGAAACTGTCAACCAGTTCAAGAACCGCCATGATAAAGAGACAGTTAAGGGGGTTAAAATAAGTTCTCAAACTTCCTACCCCGTCGGCCGCGCTCAGTGGCCACTCAGGTAAATTCAGGTAAATTCAGGTAAACAAGATGAGGATTTTATCCCAAAGTCTACCGTGTTGTTTGGAGCTCAGATGCGTGTTCTTTTAGGAACATTCAGAGTTGTTCATATTTTTATTATGTTGATCCATTTCCCTTCCCTATAAGCCAACCCTGATCATCACACACGTCGGCGCACACAAATAATGGCTTCCCGCCATTAGTACGCTCTGTGGGCTCGTGTAGCGACAGGAATCTATCTCCTTCTACTCTAACCCACCCTCTAATTCACACACACTGGCACACATAAATAAAAACGGACACACGGCGAATCCCGCTATTCGTAAGCTCTGTGGTCGGGCGTAGCATAGCTATTTTGAAGAAGAATATTAGCACGAACAGCAAAATGACGTCACTTTAAGCTTCACGTTATGCTATCATTAGTCCCACCGCGTTCATAGTGACGACTCGATGTTATACGTCACTCATCGCAGTACTAACATTTGACGTATCAGAGAATCAACTTTGCAATTTTCTTGCTGTTTTTCACGCATAGGGCTTACAGGTCACAATTTGACCTAATCCTACCCCTGGGCCGGGACAAACAGCAGGCTTATCCAAACACTGTTTATGAAAAATCATGCGGGTATTAATGAGAGATTTTTATTTTTCGTAAAAGAAAAATTAAAGTTATGTTCTCTCTCTTGGCTTGACTTCGCGAACGAAGATTTTATAGGAGTTGCCCACGACGTCTGCAGGCTTGTTCGTGGCTGCGGAGGCCAATCCGAGACAGGCAGGTTCGACCGCAGTGGCTGCAGGGGAAGGTATGGCCAGGGTTCTGAAAAAATATAAAAAAAATCAAAATAAAAGGTCCCGAGATAATTCTTTTAGGGACAATATCCTAAAATTTCAAAATTGTCCGTCCTCAAACGCGGGCTCTAGTCGCTGTCACACACACACACACACACACACACACACACACACACACACACACACACACACACACACACACACACACACACACACACACACTTGCTTTGACGCCAAAAGACGTTCTCTAGCAAGGTTTGCGTAGCTAGACGTGACGTCATTTTTATCTTGTTACTTCTTTACAAGAATTTCTGCCCCGCACGCCAAAACGTCATGTGCATGCTCCGGAATGCGCTCCGCTCAGCCCCATTTCAAAGTCTACCGTATATTTTAAATACGGTTGACAAAAAACAAAACACCGGTTTCTTATGATCTAAAAAATCAAACTCGCATTATTAGAGAATTAATTTCATTGGTCAAAAACATACAGCAACAGTATAAGGAAAAATAAATGTTGATATTAACATATAATACAAGCAATATATGTCGCTATAGGCTGCTCTTGAGGTTGGACACATGAAACAATTTACAGAGGTTGGACACATGAAACAATTTACATCAACTCTCAGGTTTTGAATGAAACTAATTCTGTGCACAATCAACAAACCACGTAGCTGATGCCTCGATAGTGTGAAGTAAAACACGACGTGTATCCTCAAAGAAATTCGTTGTTTTTCAGCTAAAATTTCAGGTAGTTTTGCTAGCTTTGGGTTGCTGGTCTGTTACAACAGTGTACGATTCTACTAGGAGCTTAGTATTGTGATACAGCAGGATCTGTTGAATCATTCTTGTGAGGTATGCATCCTTACCCCTAAGAACACGATAGTGCATTTTTTTTTTAAATTGTTACGCCATATTCTTTACCACTTCGAGTAGTCTGAATGCGATGAATCCATTTGTGTGAACAATAATAACAACATTGTCCATTGCAGAAAAACGAGCTCACAGAATCGCAACCCGTTAAACTATGGAACAGGGTTAACGCGACGGGTCTTTCCTCTCCTATGGTATAGATGTTAAGACATGTTTAGCTCATGCCTACTTCAAAAGTCGCCCATCTGTCTACTGTAGAACGCATGACAATAGGTTGGTAGAACATTCCAAACAGTAAAACTACTAATACTACGTCAGTGTCTACAGTGCGGATGAGACACGAGGCTGAATCATTCTGCAGTGTGTCCTATAAATGTGAACAATAACTCGTCAGACCTTGCGACAACATTCATTGGAAGAAAGTATACGACTTCTGCGCCATCTAGAACCTTTGTGAGCTTGGAGGGTCTATACTCGCTGGTTGTTCGAGAGAGGTGAGCCATTCATCGGAGACATTCAAACTCTTGCTGTCTTTGCCTAGTGTCTGTCGCTATAGCCTGCTCTTGGGTGGTATACAGACATACAGTGGTATCTTTTTTCGGGATTTTTAACTTGCATTTTCGGGAAAGTCAGAAATACTGATACATGTTCAAGAATGTCGGATTTCTTTTCAAACTTCTTCTCAGCTTCAGTTAGAGAGAGTTGGAGGATATCTGTGGTGTTCACGCATCAAGAATGCACTCATGCCCGTTTAAATGCATTTTATTTTCGGCTTGTTTGATTTTTGGCTCTGGTCCAGAGGGCTAGAAAAGTTTAGAGAGTTCCTCTGGATTGGACATGAATAGACTGGGGACAGTCTGTCAGCACTGAGGAGTAGCAGTCATTGTAATATTTCTTTCCAAGTGCCTCGATAGTGCACAAGGTTTCGACAAATGAGTCGCTGAACCTTCATTTGTGCCCATTTTCTGGATGGTCTAGATTCCCGCCAGACGCAATAATACCTGTTTACAGGCTGTCTGAGCAGAGTTCTTTGTGGTGAGAGTGTGTATGATCCTTCAGGGAAGCATTTCTCAAAATGTGTACGGCATTCTTGCGTGGTCCGGTCTTGAAAGCATCTATCTGCAAAACGCGGACGGCTTCCCAGACATGGCGCCCCCAGCATTTTTTAATATAATAATAAATAATAATTACGGTATTTATAATGTGTTTATCTTATAATAATTATAACTCTAAGCGCGCACTCACAACTCGCACACGCATGCGCACACTTTAGACAATGTGAAAATACATTACGACGGTCAGCTTAATATGCTATTAAACTGCTCATTGCACTGGTCCAGTGGCACGGCCAAAAAGTGACTGGTTGTGTTAGGAAAAAACACAACTCTTCCAGAGACTGATTAGGGGTAAGTTTCCATGTAACACATACGCACCGGATCCATTATGCTTAGTGTGTATGGTCTAACAAGAAGCGTCATGGAGCAAGGGCTTTTTCTAAACCAAACCGGAACATCGCTATACAACCACATTACTCTTACCAACGCATACTGTCTTTAACTAAACAACTATCAATACTACATTTATAGAAACATACCTGAAATCTAGGCTTCAGAGTCTTGGAATGCGGGCTAGGTATCTCAAACACAACCGTTCCATACGACAAGACAGCCCGCACTACCGATCTAGACCTCTGACAGACACAGCTTCCGCCTAGAACTCACTAAACAGAACTCACTAAAAATCCCGTGCTAACCATATCCTACAGATTTCACGTGCGTCTAGTGCCACACGGACTATCGGCACAAACAAACCATTAACAAAACCCGTATCGTACTAATCCTACTGTGTGAGCACTATGCACAAGCATAGAGCTTCATCACAGTGTGTGTGTGTGTGTGTGTGTGTGTGCGTGATCGTACATGCATGCGTGTGTGTGTGTGTGTGTGTGTGTGTGTGTGTGTGCGTGCGTGCGTGTGTGTGTGTGCGAGAGGGAGCGATTGATTATTTGATTGACTTTATTTACCAAGGAGGTTACAGGCGCGCAGGCTTTTCTCACAAACCTGTCCTTGCTACCACTACTATAAACATCAAAGAAACTTAGCACAAAACAAAGCAAATACTGGTCAATAGTACCAAAGACAGTACATTATACACAAAGACACTGTTACATGCACTCATTCACACATGCGCGCGCAAGACACACACACACACACACACACACACACACACACACACACACACACACACACACACACACACATTAGCCAAGGTGAGTGCACGTAAGCATTATCATACACATCAAGAGACAGAGAGGAGGGGAGGGGGGGGGGAGGGAAAATAAGAATCAGAAAGAGAGAGAGAGAGAGAGAGAGTGTGTGTGTGTGTGTGTGTGTGTGTGTGTGTGTGTGTGTGTGTGTGTGTGTGTGTGTGTGAGTTTTATGCTGTTTCCATAATTCCGCCATGTTACCAAGTGAGAGGAAAACAAATCTAGGAGTATTTGTAATCTACTATTTATACTATTGGATTTATTGTGATCTTAGCTTGACTTTCTGTAAGGACCTGCACTCATAATGTGAAGAGAATTTCATAAATTTCATTAAATGTTAAAAATAGTCAGTGCTGTTACTAACCCCTTTCTCTACTCAAGTCAAGTTACGGCATAGAAAATAAATTTTCATAAATTTCATTAAATGTTAAAAATAGTCAGTGCTACTAACCCCTTTCTCTACCCAAGTCAAGTTACGGCATAGAAAATAACGAAAAGGAAAAACGCTGGGTTTTCATGGTCTAACAAATCGAAATCGCATTACTAGAGCATTAATGTCATTGGTATATGTCATTGGTCAGCAACAGTATAAGGAACAATTAATGTTGACATTAACATTCAAAAGAAGCAAGCATCAGGTAGGAACATGAAACAAACTTACGTCAACTGTCAGGTTTTGAATGAACCTAATTCTGTGCACATTCAACAAAGCACGTAGCTGATGCCTCGATAGTGTGAAGTAAAACACGACGTGTATCCTCATTGAAATTCGTTGTCTTTCAGATAAAGAGGGTTGTTAAAATTATGTGTGAAGTAAAACACAACTTGTATTCTCAAAGAAATTCGTTGTCTTTCACTTTTCAGATAAAATTTCAGATAGTTTTGCTAGCTTTTGGTTGCTGATAACGGCAAGGAATAAAATCCATGGAACAAACACATTTAGCTGAATAAATCATATAAAATGGCGCTTAAAAATGCGATGCCACAAAGAAGTTATGTGAATTATTTGATAATTTTGGTATCACTATACATAGCTAAAATCCCTTATTGAAAGTAACATGAAGGAACGTGGGGCACGCTTTTTTGGTACACCTAGGTCATAGAAGCATCTACATTTTAAGAATATAACGATACTTTTGGCCAATTTTTAATTTCCTGCAGCCAAGCATTGGCCAGTGCTTCCGAGCCCGTTAAAATAAAATGTGTGTGAAAATACCTACCCAAATTGTAACTACAGCAGCTTAAAGTCGCCGGACACGAATCTCGTCAATTTTTTAAAATGCGTCATATCCGGGCTTTACTGTATTCAGATAAATCATGTCTTTTACTATAAAGTAATAAAACTTATGGATTAATGTACTCAGTTTTCGATGGTCCCACAAACAGTCCTGTTGACACAACCATGATACTGTGCATTTTGAGATGAATATTATTTTATTTGTGAAATGTTTATATAACTTTCTGAAATAGAGAATAATGTTGATATTGGAACTGACGGTGGACAGTGTTTACTTCCAGATACCTCCCTTTGTGTACAAAGACGAGTCTGGCAACAACACAGGGCCACAGTACTACGGCTATTGCATTGAACTGCTCGACGCACTAGCTAAAGATATGGATTTTGAGTACACAATATACGACAGTCCGGACGGTCAATTTGGATCCATGTCAGAAGATGGAACGTGGACTGGTGTCATAAAAGAGCTGATAGAAAAGGTGGGAAATAATAATATCGTTTCGTTTATTTTTGTGCATGCAAATGTCTCTCTTATCATGTACAGCATATGCCGTGTCAGTAGGTTCACTTAACTGAGTACAGAGGTGTTTACTGCCCTTTCGCGCGGACTATCTATTAGAAGTACTGCCCTTAGAGAGAGACAATAGGAGACCTGTAAGACAATGATTTCAATAAGACCACATCAGTCATTAAATTACGTCATTTTTAATATTAAAATTTTTGACCCCATTACACCCCCGTTATTACCGAATCAACCCTTTGATTTTTAAAAAGTGACGAGCATGACCGATGCGGTCTTATTGATCTAATTATCTTACGGGTCTCCTATTGTCTCTCTCTAAAACTATTGTCTCTGTGAACACCTAATCATTTACCTGTCTAAGTGATTTCAGTGGAACTTTATATGTTACTAATAAGTTACAACTAACTTTTAGGAACCTGCAGAGGTAACCTTTAAGTTAGTTATCATAAGAACTTATTAATTACTTACCATAAGAACTTATTAATTTCTTACTGTAATTTCTTATAAGTTCTTACAACAACTTGACTTAAGTCACAACTTACTCGGTCAGATTTGTCAAGATACAAGGACAATAAAAACCTTTTTTTTCTCAATAATACTCTGGTGGTGGTGCTGATGGGGCTAAACAATCAGGCACAAGTGGTGTAAGTGGCATGACATCTCTCTGTGAAGTGTATGACATTATTAAACGATTACCAAATCTGATTTTTATTTGTTTAAAAGATTGTGTAGCTTTTCTGTGGTTTTCTGTACCCCTATCCTTTTTCCCTCTGCTAAAAAACTAGCCTTCAGTTCTTCAACATTCACGGGAGACTGACTACGCATTTTATTTTGTATTTCTGATTTCATTTGTTTGTAGTTATTTAAATCATCCTGGACTCGCTTAAATTCTTCGTCACTAATAAAATTGTCCTGCAACGCTTTACTTATAATAAGTTTAAGACTACTCAGTTTTGCACTTGCCAGCGTACTCAATGCTTCATGTTTTTCTAACTTTGTGTGAAACCTCTTGTTTATGGCATCCAAACCAAAGCAAGCCAGTCCTGTGGCAATGCTAGATCCTTCCAGTCCGATTCCAACCAAACTTCCAATTCCAGTTGAAATCAATACAATACCCCCTACAGAACAACCAGCTGAAAAAGCGCCAACAGCCATAGATGTATTTTGTACAGAATTGAAAATGGTCTGATACCTCCTTTTGCATCTGGAGTACCTCGCTTCTTCACTTTCCAAATATTTAATTGCTTCTGTAATATTATTTAATCTGAATGCGTCTGCCGGTAATGTTTTATCTGATGCAATTGGCACAGCTGTCGCATGTGGATCAAGCGCAAACGACGACACAGTCTCAGGCGCAAGCGTCGTCGGTAGTTGTGGATAGAAGTTTACCATATATTGTTTTATTGACAAATATTTTTTATTTAATCAGCAATTACATTTTGCAACTCGTCAAAAGTATACAATTTGCTGGCATAATAAAATGAAACAAGATCAATGTGTTCAAGGTTTATGTAACTTAGACGAACAAAAGTTGTTTTGTCGACAACCACCTTGACAGCCGGAACACTGCTCAAAACATTAATAACATCAGCACTTTTTGTAAAAGCAATAAAGACCTTTGTTGATTCTGATACTGTTTCATCCCATGTAAGTTTTATTCCCTGTGCAATATTTGCCTCTTTCACAGAAGCTATAGATCTCAAGATAATTTTAAATACTATTGTCGCTTCTCTAGCCACGACTAAGCTTGCTGGCATAAACACAACAGAAGTATCTGATCTTCCCTTTCTAGTTGTAAGAAGATACCGTCGTTTCTCATAATTTTAAACTTTCAGTTTATCTCTGCTATTGTTGTCTGGGGCAAAACTTGGAACAAGGCTTGCAATCAGCGGCCCAGAATTAACAACCTTCCTAAACACTAAGGCGCTTTCGTCATCAGTGTATACATAAGGACTAATAAATTCAATCTTTATGTCCCAGTCAATTGTGGGTGCAGGTGCCGGCACAGGTGAAACTACCCACTTATTAGCTACATGTATTAAGTTGTAGGGCACATTATTTACAAGAGTAGGTGCAACTGGTACAGTAACATCACGCAGCTGACCAAGTTTAGGAATCTGTCTTTCACCGTCTTTCATGTTGACAATTACTTTCCGCTTGTACATACCAGTCGAATCAAGTTCAAAACCATATATTTCTCCAATTTCCCCTTCCTTCTCAAAATCCTGTACGTCTGCCAAATCTTTGAACTCTGTTACTGGACATGCAACTGGTATGATTCTCGGCTTTGGACCACCACTCATTTTTTATAAACAAAAATAAAATTATTTAATTTCCAACACAACACTAAAATCATGCATTACAACTGGTTTGTTGTCCTGATTAGTTACAGATATACACAGTGACTCAAAGAAACTAGAACCTAATTTCTTAAACTGCGCAGGAAATCTAACAACCACACTTTCGCAATAGGGAGCAGTTCCAGCTGGTAAGCATCTCAACAAAGTTGAAGGCTTTCCATTGTGAACATTCTCAGTTGTGTTCAGTTCTTTCAAATTAGTACTGTATGTACTGACAAATGAACAGGATATTATCCAGTTAATTTTCCATCAATCATCTCTATTTTCCAAAGCTTTGTTTTAGCTTCAGTTTCATTTATTAAACCAAGTAATAATAGAAGATCATCTGAAAATGTTATCCTACGCTCAGAAGAAAATTCTAATGTAACAAGTAAGTTAGCTGGATTTAAAGTTGCTTTAATTTTTATTTTACTTTGAAACCAGTTAGCTAATGTACAAAAGTCATAATACCCAGATGTTATTTTATGGTTCTCAATAGGAGAGGATTCATTACTAACAGATACATAATAATTTATATCATCTGTTACATTAAACCATTTTACACTATAAAACATTTCATGGATAGCTACAGCCTTGCTACCATCACGATTATCAATCCCATTAGTTAACCACACTGGTTTGCTTGTGTCAAGATTTGTTAAGGTAATAAACATTTTTATTATCTCATAAAAAAGAAGGATGGAATTTAAATCACCAACAAGCGTTACTACAAATGCATTTCAATTTAATGTGAATGCCAAATATAATGTTGCACCTACTTATGAACAGAAAACAATTCAATTAAATCAACTTGATATTGCTGTATCAGAACAAGATTTATTTCAAGTGAAAGTACCCAACCCGTTTGACCATTATATAAACCCTCCAATAACAGATGATGCTACTGCAAGAAAGTGGTCCTCAAGTCCACTACAGATGTTTCAAAACCAACTCAACTTTGCCATACTATGTTCAACTACAGGCTGTGGTGTTTCATTTACAGACCACTTAAATCACTCAAACAAACTGATTAGGTCTGTGTATCGTTTTCATGTTTATTACCAGCTTAGACGTATTTTGTCAGAACTGCATACACCACTGCCCACTGAATCCAGTTTCAACAGGTTTAACAACCCCATGGATATGAAAGCATTTGAACGGATTTGTAATGAATTTAACATAAGCACTAAGTATGACTTCACACAAAAACTTGATGATCACAATGGTATGGGTACATTGTATTACGCTATGAGTCACAGACAATACCCACAAGATTACTGGCCTCCCTACTCTTCATTCTCATCAAAATCTGAAGTCTGGATAGGTTCCATTGAGCAGAAGCAGTCTAATGCGTGGACCACATTTATTTTAGACAAGAGTGACGGGTTTACTCAAGCGGGAGTCGAGCGTGTCAATGAGTCTATCAGAACATATGTCTGGTGTATACTAGGTGCACAATCACTAACAAAATCGAATATTTTGAATGGAAGTGGAAAATTTGAAGCACAAAAACAATTTCTTGGAAATCTTGAAGATTCAATTAATTCAGTGGTTGATCTCCCATCAAGCATACAGCGTTACCAAGACGTTCTCAGATATGCCAGATCAAAAGTTGACTTTGTAGTTGGCATCGGGTTATACATGTTGCCATCTGACCTTCAGCTCCAAATGGGTACAATAACAAATTATAATAATGAAATCATTGTTGCAGGTCGTGATAAAAAATTAGGACTCAATCAATCTGTAAACTTAGGAGCAACAACCACACATGTTCAGACGTTAAAATCATTACAGATGGTAACACCCCTGGCCCCAGCCCCGGCCCCAACACCGGCACCCATACAACCAGTACAGTCAACCCCGGACACACATGAGTCAGAGAGAACTGCATTGGTAATAGGTCTAACGGGGTTAGGGGTTTTACTTCTTTATCTGTTTCATTAAATAACCCACCATCAACCCTCCTACTGTAACCAAAAAGACCCACACATTTTCTGCCATAAACCCAACTACCTTTGCTGCTGTAGTAATCATCCAACTGACAACTGTGCCTATAATACCAGGCAAAGCGTCCATTGCTTTCAGAGCCAATTTCTTAACCAGATCTGAAATATGAGACAACTGTTTCTTTACCCATGACTGTAAATCTTTTGGGTCAGTTGGGGCTGGTGGACCTGGCGGTGCCGGGCTTGCTCCACCAACCCCAGAGTACTAATAATAAATCCAAGAGCAGTAATTAAACTGGCAATTGTGATAACCTGTTCTCTAAAAAGTGTTTTTAATCTCTCAGCCAGAGTAGTGTCTTCGTGAAGTATTTTCTGAATAGTTTCTCTAATCCTGTTGACTTGTGTTTTAAGTTTTTGTCTCCCAATACTAATTGTTTCTAACCTTCCTGATCTTTCTATCTGCAAATCATTTAATCTGTGTTGTATTCTTTCTTTCATTTCTGTGTCAAGATTCCCATTGTCTGCGGTAGCCAGTTTCTCTTTTTCACGTTCTATGTGTTTATCAAGCTCACCCAGTTTGGCAACATTGTCTTATTGTCTGTAATGATTTATCCAAGCCAATTATCTCTCTCATTGACAAAGGTGGATCATCTATTGTTTTCATAGCGTCATTTATTTGACCTTCAGTAAATGAAGTTTCTTGTATCACTGTGTTTGCTATTTCTGGTAGGCTTGTTACTGGTGCCATTTCAATTTGTTGCCCTGTTGGCAACTTTGTTTGCGTGTCGTGAAGAACACTAACAAGTCTTGGCGTGACAAGAGACCCCCCAATACCAAGGTACCTTGCCAACCCAGAGTTACCACCAACTTCACCTTTAATTGTACTTAAAGCTCTAAACTTAGAAGGATTGTTTTTATGTGTTAGATATATTTTCCCTCTGTCTGTATTTATGAATAAGTGTCCTTTATCATATTTAAACTGATTAGGATCTATTACATCTGGACGCGCTCCAACACTGTCATAAAATGAGTTTACTTTGTCTTTTAACAGTTCATGATACATACTACTACTAGTTACCATTCCAGTCATATCTGTGATACTGGTATCTGAGGCATCCATGACATCCATTTCAAAATCTTCATGATTAAATCCTCCTGCTGCCATTGTTTTATTAATTTAATATTTTTTATTGTGCATAATAAAAATGACACAGTCTTACGGATCAAAGTTAGACCCATACAGAAAACTACGTGAGCCTCTTGGTGTTAAGGGCATTAGACAATCAATCGTCATCACAAACAATCCAAGTACCATAGACCAGAACCAAACTCTTACAGTCAAGTTTCCAAACCTAGGTCCCAGTGACGTTATTGTTCCTGGCACTGCACGCCTAGCATTTAATATTGAACTATCATCAGACGCAGATGCAAACAGAACACTGGTTGACAATCTTGGCAGAGCAATTGTTAGAACTATTAAAATAAAACTTGAAGGACAGGAAGTGTTTAGTCTTGATGATTCCGATGTGTTTTACTGTTACAAAGATTTGTGGCTTACTCGAGAAGAACAAGAGGATCGTATTTACCAAGGCATACAGTCTGATAATGTTGGTAAACTTCGAATCGATGCTGGAGATAAGGTAACTACTGGGGTAGCCAAGGAAGTTATTATAGCAGAAACATATGGAACCAGATTTTACATTCCACTTGAGTTTGAAATCCTAACAGCACATTTGCCTTATTATCAAGGGGCACTGAATGACCATCTGAGTTTTGAACTAACTTTCAATGACTACTCCAAAGTTATAAAATCATCTGATCCCAGTGCAACATATAAGATCTCTAACATTTCTTTGGAATATGACATTGTCACACATACTGAACTAGCCAGACTCATTCAAAATCAGTACCAGTCAAGACTTCCAATTTATTATGACCGAGTGATTAGACATAGTTTAATCAATAAAGACAAGAGCGACCCAATGTGGAATATAAACTTGAACACACCAGCTAGGTCACTAAAAGATATACTCATGTTGTTTGTTGAACCGGTGAGTCCATACAAAAGAGATTCAGAAAAATTCTATAATCCAAAGATTACACATTTGTGACCCGCCACCACAAAATGAGTCGTAAGTCACCTTTTGGACATTTTGAGATATTGATATCAGCAGAAACTAGAAAGAAAACCCTTTTCAATGGTGCCAATAACATGTGAATCAGACGATTGGTCACCGAGTTATGGTTTATAGAAACTGGGGACCCCACACATGTACCCGACCACGCCACCCGACAATTTTCAAAATGAGTCTAAAGTCACTTTTTGGACATATTGAGATATTGATATCAGCAGAAACTAGAAAGAAAACCCTTTTTAATGGTGCAAATAACATGTGAATCGGACGATTGGTCACCGAGTTATGGTTTTTAGAAACTGGGGACCCCGCACATATACCCGACTATGCCACCCGACAATTTTCACGAATAGCGGGAAATCGGGTCAGGGACATTACGACTCATTTCGTGGTGGCGGGTCACATTTGTCTTGTACAATCGAAAGCCGTCCTAATCAAGTGTACGCTTCAGGTTTGTTACCTTATCAACACTATGATGAGATCACAAAGTTTTTTTGCGGGTGGAAGGATTAGAGATAAACCTGCAAACATTGCGTGCAAAGATTTACATCTGTATGACGTAAGGATTGGTCAATACCTTACAAATAAGTATGCTCTTTGGCTAGACCTTCGTAGTACAGATGACGACTATCTTCATGGGTCAGGTCGAACTGTTGAGAACGGCAGTGATGGAATAACAATTCAGATACAAAAGAAGGTTGAAACTGCTGCAGCCATAAACATATATTTGTATTTGATTTATGATGCACAACTCAATATTGCAGAAAGCAGACTGAGTGGACACATATATTAAAATTATATTGTGTATTAAAATGAACCGGAGCTTGATGACCCTTGACCCACACTGTGGATTGTTTTGTGGTGCCACAGGGTGTGGGAAAACTGAATTTGTTCTTAACCTATTACAAACAAGATACATACACCACTTTGAAAACATTGTAATATTTTGTCCTACTATTAAACACAACAAAGCTTATCACAACCGTTTATTCATTTGGACTGACAACAACATTTACTTAGTCGACCCTGAGAAAAAACTGAATGACTAACTACAATATTTTTACAAGCAATTTGAAGGACAGTCAACATTGTTTATTGTTGATGACTGTTCTGCAGAGAAAGACATTGTCAAGAAGAGAAACACATTAGCAGAACTTGCTTTCAGTGGTAGACATGCAAACGTCAGTGTATGGATTCTCACTCAGAAATATAATGCTGTACTGAAAGATTTTCGAGAACAGTTAAAGTTTATCTGTTTGTTTTACTATAAGGATCATGACAGCTTTGAAGACTGTCTCAGAGAGAATGATGTCATCCCAAATAAGCATGAACGGGATGATGTAAAAAATAAACTGAAATCAACTAAGCATCTAAAGCTCATTTTAAAGACAGATCAGCCCACAGGGTATGGGTTAGTAAATTAATTTATACATTTGTTTGTCCAATAAAAAAATGATAGACGGACAAACCCAAGTGTTTGATGTTACAGAATGCTTCAAAGATGTTATGCACTTTACTGACTTAAAATCACGTGTGTTTGAACCCAGCTTTAAACTCTCAACACCGTCAATAAGAATATACACGACATATAATGTTACTTTGGAATATTCAGATGGATTACCACCTTATGATTATGAGACTGTTGATCTTAAGACAAATGCTTTTAAAGTTTATAATGCTAACAGTGGCCACTTGCGTTGGTTTGAGGTACAGTGTGAAGACATATTTGATCAATTAAGAAAACTACATTGTTACATTGAAAGTGTTACATTTAATAAAGTGATATTACACCTGCAGGACAAGACTTCAAGACAAACACCAGGAAAGTAGTTGACTTGTTTATCATAACTACAGATAATACAGTATTACATATGGTGTGTCAGCGGTAATTTTTTTTTCATTTATTATTTTGTCCGACAAATAAAAATGACGGACAATGCTCAAAGCCCATCAGGCTCATCAAGCTTAAGAAACGTGTTTCACACAACAGACTTGCCTATATCCAATACTAATAATGTCTTTGAATCGATAGAAAACTCTTTTTCTGTCATACAAGATAATCTTCTCCCAGGCAGTGTGAAGATTCAGATTGTTGCTAAAATAGAATTTACTAGGGTAGACGGTGAAGTGATTATATCGTACATATCAACAAGACAACACACAGTTAACACAAAAAGGGAATTAGAGAACATGTTTAGAGACAGACTATTACCTGACTTCCTCCAGGCAATTGACAGTGCAAGAATGAAGGGGTCTGGTTGGCACGAAGGACATGTGCATGAACTACAACTAAAGCAGTCAAGGTATCATCCTATATTAGGTAAATCGTGGATACCACTGCCAACAGAGGTTGCAAACAAAAAGGCTGTTGTTAACATACAGAACAATGACAACTACTGTTTCATGTGGTGTGTGCTTGCTAAACTACACTTTGTAAAATCAAAACCTGAACGTGTATCTAACTACTTTAAATTTGTAAATGAACTCAACTTCAGTGGCATTGAGTTCCCTGTTAAAATAGAAGACATAGACTTGTTTGAAAAACTAAATCCTGGTATATTTGTAAATGTATATGTGTGGGATAATGAGTCTGTCGACAAGTTACAACCCATTAGAGTATCATCACTTGCTCCAACCTACGGTCAGTCAGAAGATAAGCATGTTGACATGTTATTAATTGGCCCTGCCGGTGATAATGATAACTTCCACTACACAATTATCAGAAATATGTCACGTCTAATTCATGGGCATACAACAAAACACAATGGTAAACAGGAAGTGTGTAAAAGATGTTTACAAAGATTCTCCTCTATTGCAGTGGCACACAAACATGTTTTACACTGTAGGTCAGCTGATGACGTACAGACTGTACTTAAGTATCCAGATCCTGGTAGTCAAGTATATTTTAAGAACGATGGGAATCAACAAAAGCTGCCGTTTGTAGTGTATGCTGATTTTGAATCACTGGTAGTACCATATGAAGGTCCTGTTCCAGAGTCATTACCAAAGACTGTAAAGTTGAGTGACCAAGTGGTGTGTTCTTTTGAATACATTAGGTCAGACGGACAGCATACAGAACCTGTTATCTACAGGGGTGAAAATGCAGCATGTTTATTTTTAACAGAAATGAGACATCTGTATAGTCAGATAGTACAGTATTTGGAAAAGTGTCAGATGCCTCTGGTGATGACAGAAGAAGACAAACTAAAATTTGATACAGCTGTGATGTGTTGGATTTGTGAACAACCTCTGGGATGTGATAAAGTTCGTGACCATGATCACTTAACTGGGCGTTACAGAGGTGCTGCACATAACAATTGTAACTTGTTATTAAAAACAGATCCTAAGACATATAAGTTACCAATCTTTTTTCACAATCTCAAAGGATATGATTCACACATTATCATGCAGGCTGTAGATGAATCTTACAAAAACATTAGTTGTATTGCACAGACAACTGAAAAGTACTTGACTTTTAGATTAGACAAATTATCATTTTATGACTCCATGCAACATTTGTCTTTAGGTCTTGCTAGTTTGGCAGAAGGACTGACTGAGTATCCAATAACGAGTAAATATTTTGAACCAGACTTGATTAAGAAAGGTGTGTATCCGTATGAGTACATTGATCACTGGGTTGTGTTTGAGGAAAGGAGACTGCCACCAAAAGGGAAATTTTATTCCATACTTAATGGTAAAGGTATTTCTGACTCTGATTACCAGCACGCACTTGATGCGTGGGGGAAGTTAGGGTGTCAGACTATTGGTGACTACCATGACCAGTACTTGAAAGCTGACGTTTGTTTGCTAGCAGACGTATTTGAAAGTTACCGTGAGAAGGGTTTGTTACACTACAAGCTTGACCCTGCTTGTTACATAACTAGTCCTGGCATGACATAGGATGCATTTTTGAAATCCAGTAAGATAGCTATAGACCTGTTGTCTGATCGTACGATGGGTGAAATGGTGGAACATGGATTGAGGGGAGGGATTAGTATTGCAGCGAACAATTATGCCAGAGCAAATAATAAATATATGGACGGTCATGTTGACCTTGGGTTTGTCCCCTCAAGGTCAAGGTCATTCATTACCTACGTGGACGCTAACAATTTGTATGGCTGGGCGATGTATGAGTTATTGCCCTTGAAAAACTTTTGTCTGTATGATTTGTCACAGTATGATGTAACAGAGTCAGGGTTAACTAACAATATTATGAATCTTGACCGAAATGATGCAAAGGGTTGGATCTTTGAAGTAGACCTGGAGTATCCACACCATCTACACGATTACCATAATGATTATCCATTGCCAGTTGAGAAAATGAGTATGACAGGAAAAAAAGAAGACACTAAACTTGTGCCAAATTTGAATGACAAATTCAATTACATTTGTCACTATCGATTGCTGCAGTTTTATATCAGACATGGGTTAGTACTAAAGAGAAAGATAATAGGAGACTCGTAAGACAATGAATTCAATAGAGCCGCATCAGTCATTAATTTACGCCATTTTTAATATCAAAATTTTGACCCCAATTTTACCCCCGTTAATTCTGAATCAACCCTTTGATTTTTAAAAAGTGATGAGTATGACTGATGCGGCCTTATTGATCTGATTATCTTACGGGTCTCCTATTATCTTTCTCTATAACTATTGTCTCTGACAACACCTAATCATGAACCTGATCAAGTGATGCCAAGTGAAACTTAATACTTATTAACAAGTTGCAACTAACTTTTAGGAACCTGCAGAGGTAACCTTTAAGTGTGTTGTCATAAGAACTTATTAATTACTTACCCTAAGTTCTTACAAGTACTTACCCTAAGTTCTTACAAGTACTTACCCCAAGTTCTTACAACAACTTGACTCAAGTCCCAAGACACTGAGACAGTTTTATCAAGATACAAGGACAATAAAAAAACTTGTTTTTCTCAGTAGTACTCTGGAGGCGGTGCAGATGGGACTAAATAATCAGGCACAAGTGGTGTAAATGACATGTCATCTCTCTGCGAAGCATATGACAAAAATATTGATTGATTACCAAATCTGATTTTTATTTGTTTAAAAGATTGTGTAGTTTTTCTGTGGTTTCCTGTACCCCTATCCTTTTTCCCTCTGCTAAAAAACTGGCCTTCAGTTCTTCAACATTGACGGGAGATTGACTACGCATTTTATTCTGTATTTCAGATTTCTGTTTCTTGTAGTTATTCAAATCATCTTGGACGCGCTTAAATTCTTCATCATCAATAAAATTATCGTTCAATGCCTTACTAATAATAAGTTTCATACTGCTCAGCTTTGCACCAGCAAGCGTACTCAATGCTTCATGTTTCTGTAATTTTGTGTGAAACCTCTTGTTCAAGGCTTCCAAACCAAAGCAAGCCAGGCATGTAGCAACGCTAACACCCTCAACTGCTATTCCAGCCAAACTCCCAATTCCTGTGGCGAACAGAACAATACCCCCTACAGAACATGAAGCTGAAACTGCACCAATAGCCATAGAAGTGTTTTGAACAGAATTAAATACTGACTTATACCGTCTTTTGCACCGTGAGTACTTAGCCTCTTCACTTTCCAAATATTTCAAAGCTTCTGTAATATTATTTAATCTGAATGCATCTGCCTGTAATGTTTTATCTGATGCAATTGGCATATGTGGATCAGGCACAAGCGTTGTTTTAGTCATCACATTTGTTTCAGTCGGATCAAGCGTTGGTAGTTGCGGATAGAAGTTTACCATTTTTTTTATTCACAAATATTTTTTTTTTTTTATTTAATCAGCAATTACATTTTGCAACTCTTCAAAAGTATACAATTTGCTGGCATAATAAAATGCAACAAGATCAATGTGTTCAAGGTTTATGTAAGTTAGACGAACAAAAGTTGTTTTGTCGACCACCACCTTGACAGCTGGAACACTGCTCGAAACATTAATAACATCATTATTTTTTGTAATAGCAATAAAGACCTTTGATGACTCTGTCACTGTTTCATTCCATGTAAGTTTAATTCCTTGTGCAATTTGAGCCTCTTTAGCAGTAGTTACTGATCTCATGATAATTTCAAATACTATTGTCGCTTCTCTTGCGATGGGAAAGTTTATTGGTGCAAACACGACCTTCGCATCAGACCTACCCTTCCTATGTGTAAGAAGATATCTCCGTCTCTCATAATTTTCAACTTTCAGTTTTTCTCTGCTATTGTCGTCTGAAGCAAAGCTTGGAGCAAGGCTTACAATAAGCGGCCCCGAGTTAACAACCTTCCTAAACACTAAGGCACCTTCGTCATCAGTGTATACATAAGGACTAATAAATTCCAACTTTATGTCCCAGTCAATTGTGGGTGGTGGAACAGGCACAGGTGAAACCACCCACTTACTACCCACATGTATTAAGTTGTAAGGCGCATTATTTACAGGTGGAGTAGGTACAGTAACATCACGCAGCTGACCAAGTTTAGGAATCTGTTTTTCACCGTCTTTCATGTCAACAATTACTTTCCTCTTGTACATGCCATTTGAATCAAGTTCAAAACCATATATTTCTCCAATTTCCCCTTCTTTCTCAAAATCCTGTACGTCTGCCAAATCTTTCAGTTCTGTTACTGGACATGCAACTGGTATGATTGTTCGCTTCGGACCAAGACCACTCATTTTTTATAAACAAAAATAAAATTATTTAATTTCCAACACAACACTAAAATCATGCATAAGAACTGGTTTGTCATCCTGATTAGTTACAGATATACTCAGTGACTCAAAGAAACTAGAACCTAATTTCTTAAACTGCAAATTAGGAAATCTAACAACCACACTTTCACAATACGGAGCTGTTCCAGTTGGTAAGCATCTCAACAAAGTTGAAGGCTTTCCATTGTGAACATTCTCAGATGTGTTTAGTTCTTTCAAATAAACATTTAGTACTGTGTGTACTGACAAATTGACAGGGCGTTTTCCAGTTATTTTAAGTTTTTTTGTCTTCATTGTTATAATACCAGACATAGCTTCATCTAAATCATCTGATCTCCACCAATCTTCGTCAATATAAAATCCAAGTAAATATGCAAATCTGTCTGAAATTTTTAACCAATCTTGTTTCAGAAATTCTAATGTAACAAGTAGGTTAGCTGGATTTAAAGTTGCTTTAATTTTAAAATTACTTTGAAACCATTCAGCTATAGTACAAAAGTCATAATAACCAGGCGGTAAAGCTTCAGTCTTACCATCAAAAATTACTTTATTATATATATCATCTGTTACATTAAACCATTTTACTGTATAGAACATTTCATGGATAGCTGCAGCCTTGCTACCATCACGATTATCAATCCCATTAGTTAACCACACTGGTTTGCTTGTGTCAAGATTTGTTAAGGTAATAAACATTTTTATTATCTCATATAAAAAAGGATGGAATTTAAATCACCAACCATTACCACAACGAACGCATTTCAATTTAATGTGAATGCCAAATATAATGTTGCACCTACTTATGAACAGAAAATAATTCAACTAAATCAGCTTGACATAGCTGTGTCTGACGCAAGCGTACAAGATCTATTTCAAGTGAAAGTACCAAATCCATTTGATCATTACCTAAACCCTCCAATAACAGATGACTCAACTGCAAGAAAGTGGTCTTTAAGTCCACTACAGATGTTTCAAAACCAACTCAACTTTGCCATACTATGTTCAACTACAGGCTGTGGTGTTTCATTCACAGACCATTTGAATCACTCAAACAAACTAATTAGGTCTGTCTACCGTTTTCATGTTTATTACCAGCTTAGACGTATTCTGTCAGAACTGCATACACCACTACCAACTGAATCCAGTTTCAACAGGTTTAATAACCCTATGGATATGAAAGCGTTTGAACGCATTTGTAATGAATTTAACATAAGCACTAAGTATGACTTCACACAAAAACTTGATGATCACAAAGGCATGGGTACACTGTATTATGCTTTGAGTCACAGACAATACCCACAAGATTATTACCCTGGTTACACTTCATTCTCATTAAAATCTGAAGTCTGGATAGGATCAATAGAGCAGAAACAGTCAAACGCTTGGACCACATTTATTTTAGATAAATCTGACGGGTTTACTCAAGCGGGAGTCGAGCGCGTCAATGAGTCTATCAGAACATATGTCTGGTGTATACTAGGTGCACAATCAAACAAAATCAAACATTTTGAATGGAAGTGGTAAATTTGAAGCACAAAAACAGTTTCTCGCTAATCTAGAAGATTCAATTAATTCAAAGTCGATCTCCCATCAAGCATACAACGCTATCAAGACGTACTCAGATATGCCAGATCAAAAGTTAACTTTGTAGTTGGCATCGGGTTATACATGTTACCATCTGACCTTCAACTCCAAATGGGTACAATAACAAATTATAATAATGAAATAGTTGTTGCAGGTGTTGGTCAAAAACTCAATCATCTGTAAACTTAGGAGCAACAACCACACATGTACAGTCATTAAAATCATTACAGACAGTAACACCCCCGGCCCTGGCCCCGGCCCCAGCCCCATCACCGGCACCCATACAACCAACCCCGGATCTAACACCAACCCCTGACACACATGAGTCAGAGAGAACTGCATTGGTAATAGGTCTAACAGGATTAGGGGTTTTACTTCTTTATCTGTTTCATTAAATAACCCACCATCAACCCTCCTACTGTAACCAAAAAGATCCACACATGCTCTGCCATAAACCCAACTACCTTTGCTGCTGTAGTAATCAGCCAACTGACAACTGTGCCAATTATGCCAGGCAAAGCATCCATTGCTTTCAGAGCCAATTTTTTAAGCAAGTCTGATATGTGAGACAACTGTTTCTTTACCCACGTCTGTAAATCTTTTGGGTCTGTTGGAGTCGGGGGACCCGGGGTTGGTGGGCCCGGGGTTGGTGGTGCACCCCCACTAACCCCAGCACCGGAGACAGCCAGCACTACAGTACTGATAATAAACCCAAGAGCAGTAATTAAACTAGCAATTGTGATACCCTGTTCTCTGAAAAGTGTTTTTAGTCTCTCAGCCAGAGTAGTGTCTTCGTGAAGTATTTTCTGAATAGTTTCTCTAATTCTGTTGACCTGTGATTTCAGTTTTTGTCTTCCAATACTAATTGTTTCTAACCGTCCTGATCTTTCTATCTGCAAATCATTTAATCTGTGCTGTATTCTTTCTTTTATTTCTGTGTCAAGATTTCCATTGTCTGCTGTAGCCAGTTTTTCTTTTTCACGTTCTATGTGTTTATCAAGCTCACCTAGTTTGGCAACATTGTTTACCATCTCACCTCTTATTGTCTGCAGTGATTTATCCAATCCCATAATCTCCCTCATTGACAAAGGTGGGTCATCTATTGTTTTCATAGCATCATTTATTTGTCCTTCAGTAAATGAGGTTTCTTGTATCACTGTGTTTGCTATTTCTGGTAGGCTTGTTACTGGTGCCATTTCAATTTGTTGCCCTGTTGGCAACTTTGTTTGCGTGTCATGAAGAACACTAGCCAGTCTTGGCGTGACAGGAGACCCTCCAATTCCAAGTTGGCGTAAGGCACCAACACCACCTTCATTTTTTATTGTACTTAAAGCCCTAAACCTACTAGGGTCTTTTTTGTTTGTCAATAGTACTTTTCCTTTGTCAACAGTATTTAAATATAAATGACCCTTGCCATCAAGTTCAAACTGGTTAGGGTCTACGTTGTCTGGGCAGCCACCAACATGATCATAAAACGAGTTCACTTTGGTTTCTAAAAGTTTGTGACGTAAACTGTAAATATTTCTTGTACCAGTCATATCTGCCATATCTGTCATATCTGTTGTATTACCAAAATCATACGTGTCATCCATTTCAAAATCTTCATGATTAAATCCTCCCGCTGCCATTGTTTTATTAATTTATTATTTTTTATTGTGCATAATAAAAATGACACAGTCTTACGGATCAAAGTTAGACCCATACAGAAAACTATGTGAGCCTCTGGGTGTTAAGGGCATAAGACAATCAATCGTCATCACAAACAATCCAAGTACCATAGACCAGAACCAAACACTTACAGTCAAGTTTCCAAACCTAGGTCCCAGTGACGTTATTGTTCCTGGCACTGCACGCCTAGCATTTAATATTGAACTATCATCAGACGCAGATGTGAACAGAACTCTAGTTGACAATCTTGGCAGAGCAATTGTTAGAACTATTAAAGTAAAACTTGAAGGACAGGAAGTGTTTAGTCTTGACGACTCAGATGTGTTCTACTGTTACAAAGACCTTTGGCTCACAAGAGAAGAACGAGAGGACCGTATTTACCAAGGCATACAATCTGATAATGTTTGTAAACTTCGAATCAATGCTGGAGATAAATCAACGTCAGCAGCCCAGGACGTTATTATAGCAGAAACATATGGAACCAGATTTTACATTCCACTTGAGTTTGAAATCCTCACAGCACATTTGCCTTATTATCAAGGGGCACTGAATGACCGTCTGAGCTTTGAACTAACTTTCAATGACTACTCCAAAGTTATTAAATCATCTGCCACAGATGCAACATACAAGATCTCTAACATTTCCTTGGAATATGAAATTGTCACACACACTGAACTAGCCAGACTCATTCAAAATCAATACCAGTCAAGACTTCCAATTTATTATGACCGTGTGATTAGACATAGTTTAATACCCAAAGACAAGAGTGACCCTATGTGGAACATAAACTTGAACACGCCTGCCAGGTCACTGAAAGGTATTCTTATGTTGTTTGTTGAACCTGTGAGTCCATACAAAAGGGATTCAGAAAAATTCTACAATCCTAAGATTACACATTTGTCCTGTACAATTGAAGGCCGCCCTAATCAAGTGTACGCGTCTGGAATGTTACCTTATCAACACTACGACGAAACCACAAAGTATTTTGTGGGTGGAAGGATTAGAGATAAACCTGCAAACATTGCGTGCAAAGATCTACATCTGTATGATGTTAGGATCGGACAATACCTGACAAACAAGTATGCACTGTGGCTAGACCTTCGTAGTACGGATGATGACTATCTTCATGGGTCAGGACGAACTGTCGAGAATGGTAGTGATGGAATAACAATTCAGATACAAAAGAAGGTTGAAACTGCTGCAGCCATAAACATATATTTGTACCTGATATATGATGCACAACTCAATATACAAGACAGTAGACTAAGTGGACACATATATTAAAATTATATTCTGTATTAAAATGAACCGGAGCTTAATGACACTCGACCCACACTGTGGATTGTTTGTTGGTGCCACAGGGTGTGGTAAAACTGAATTTGTACTTGACTTATTACAAACAAGATACATACACCACTTTGAAAACATTGTAATATTTTGTCCTACTATCAAACACAACAAAGCTTATCACAACCGTTTATTCATTTGGACTGACAGTAACATATACTTAGTCGACCCTGAGAAAAAACTGAATGACTACCTACAATATTTTTACAAGCAATTTGAAGGATAGCCAACATTGTTTATTGTTGATGACTGTTCTGCAGAGAAAGACATTGTCAAGAAGAGAAACACTCTAGCAGAACTTGCCTTCAGTGGCAGACATGCAAATGTTAGTGTATGGATTCTCACTCAAAAATATAATGCAGTACTGAAAGATTTTCGAGAACAGTTAAAGTTTATCTGTTTGTTTTACTGTAAGGATCGTGACAGCTTTGAAGACTGTCTCAGAGAGAATGATGTCATACCAAATAAACATGAACGTGATGATGTAAAAAATAAACTGAAATCAACTAAGCATCTAAAGCTCATTTTAAAGACAGATCAGCCCACAGGGTATGGGTTAGTAAATTAATTTTTGTTTTTTTAAAATAACAATATAAATGAACCCTGATGAAATCCTTCTATTGAATGATATCAATGCTGTTGAGAACAAAGACTTAGACTCAAAAAAACAGCGTCTTTTGTCTGTGATTGTCTCAGGCAAATCAAAGACTTATCTCGGGAAACAATACACAACAGAGGATATTGAATCTCTTACCTCTGACGAGCTAATCAAGCTTCATTCAAAATATGAAAACCACATCGCTTCACTAATGACTCGTGATTTGAGTCGATCTCTAGTATGCCTATACACAAAAGCAGTGAGTCACTTTCTACCTGTGGATAGTGACAGTCTTTCACACGACCTTGAAAGCAATCCTATTGTTTCAAGTTCAATTGGCAAATTAGCATGTGTCATGTTTTACAAGGTTGGAAATTACCTTGCACCTGTCGTAACCCTTCTTGTTACTGGGAGTCATATTGATTTCTCAAAAATAAATTTTACTGCATAAGAAAATGGACGAAACCCAGACGACTCCACAACTGAACCCCGACCCTGTTTTGACACAGGTTCAAACTGTGACGAAGACTAAAAGTCCAGGCAGGGTTGAGGCTGGAAAAAGATTAGCTGAATATAATAGGCAAAAAAATTACAGCTTAAGGCACAAACAGAAAAGACTCATGTGACTGACCAGGCGTCAGGATCGTCAGGACCGTCACTACCGTCAGGACTGACACCGACAGGACACCTTCATCAAAGTGAGAGACAAACAACTAAGTCTGACAGTGAAACAACAAAATATATAGTTGCTGGATTTGTTGTCGGATTTGGTTACGTAGGTTATCAATTATACAAAAAATACAAACCACAGACTCGTACAGTGACCAAAAAATCAGACACTCCAAAAACAAAACCAGAAGTCGCCACATTACCAGTAACATCAAAAGCCGTTGACCCATTTTATATGCAGTAAATAAAAATATTATTTTAATTTTTCTTGTATTAGAAAATGAATGACTAAAAAAATTTAATGAACCTTGTGCATCACTCTGCCGTAATCAGCGGATTAGCAGTAGCTTATTCTATGCTGGGAAAAAGTCTACTCAAAATGAAATCAGCAGACTTGAGTAGACTCGATTTCGAAGACAGTGCTAAGCTAATTGTAGTTGTAACAGCGTCGATTGCGACAAAAGATTTTCTTGTCAAGCAAGGAATTATTCCCGAAAATGTTTCTATGTAAATAAAATAAATATGGCGACGATAGCTATTATGATTGGTGGTGCTATGGTTAATGCATTGGCTTTCAGTGGCTCTAATTATCTCTTTTTAAAAATGGGTAGAGAAGAATCTGCTCTGGAGATGAGACGACACAATGAGGCGTCAGAAAAATTAGCACAAGCCCAGCAGGAATATGAAAAGAATAGAATTGAGAAACTTGATTTCATCAATGAAAAACTCAGGCTTGAAGGCCACGCACAACATACATTTTCAAATACAGATGAAGCAATCAGGGAATATTTTTTAGTCACAGGTGAAGACATGTCTATACCGAAACCAAAACTAAGTGACTATTACAAACCAAGCACAGAACAAAGAAACGGGGAGATAATCTTTGTTCTAGTGGGAATGACATTTGTTTATTTTACAGGAGTTTTCACTGCTAGAAAAAATGGCAGCCGAAAATAAACTATCAAAAATATATTACTCTCCATCAGGCTATTGGAAAGGAGCAACAGCTATTGAAAAATTACATGCCGCTGTGGGCGGAGATATAACACTCAATCAAGTCAAGCAATGGTTACAGAGACAGGCAATTTGGCAGATATATCTCCCTGCTCCAAGAAAGATATCTAGACCCCATTTTGAGAACACAACACCTAATGACACACATCAAATGGACCTCCTGTTCCTACCACATGATACAATAAGAAAGAAACGATACAAGTATGCACTGACTGTTGTAGACATTGCTTCAAGGTACAAAGACGCTGAACCCATATCTGACAAAACAGCCAGTACAGTTGCTACTGCTTTATCTAGTATCTATAAAAGAGGCCCTTTAAGATACCCCAGACTTGTACAAGTTGATGATGGATCTGAATTTAAGGGCGCAGTTAATCAGTTATTTGCTAAGCATGGTGTACTGGTCAGACGCGGTATTCCAGGTGTGCACAGATCACAGGCAATTGTAGAGAACTTTAACAAACAGTTATCAGAGAGACTTTTCAGCTATCAGTATTCTAAAGAACTCATGCATGACACGCGTAACACTGAATGGGTAAAGAGATTACCACATGTGATAAAAGCAATGAACAATGAAGGACATCCTAAGCCTGCTGATGCTATTAAATTGAAAACAATTACAGAGCCAAAAACAACCCCAACCCCACCTCCAGACACAAGTTTATTTACTAAACAGGTAAGATATTTATATCAACCAGGGGAGGCTGAGAACGACGACAGACGCAGGGCAACAGACCCCATCTGGTCAACATCTGTACACAATATAAAAAAAATAATTCCCGGCGCAGACGCAACAATATATTATCTGTACGAACCTGCACCACAGAGGGCATTTGTCAGAGAAGAATTACAGATTATTCCCTCAGACACCGTTACTCATTTCAGTAACTAAGTTCAGTTCAGTTCAGTCCTCTCTGCGCCGTCTGGTGCTTGAGGCGACTTCAGTAACTAAGTCATCAATTAATTCATCAACCAGTTCATCGGCTATTTCTTCAGATAACTTGAGCCTGTAATGTCCGGGTGCATAAGCTTTTTCCTTACTGTGAAACACTCTTTTCGTGTCTCCAACTGCAAGTGATTTCTTGTGTGTTTGAATCATTTCAAGATTATGTTTATTTGATCTCAGTGACTTGTTTGGATAATCAGGCATCAATGCACCATCTAACACTTGCTTGTAATGTTCATGACGTATGTCTTTATTTTTTATTGCTGTTTTCTTGATACCTTTGGCTTTTGACTGACTACCTTTCTGGTGCAGTATAGAATACATTTTTGATCTCAGTCCAACATACTCAACTATTGGCACACCATTTAGTTCATCCTTAAACTTCCCAGGCACTTTCTTGTTTTGTGTGCTAAACAGTGGATGATCCTTAGGGTAGTCAGATGTGTCATACATGTGTAACTCTGTTTTCATGTCTTCATAAAAGTCTTCAGTACACACATCAATGATCATAGAGTCAGTGTCAGTGTATAACAACCGACACTCAGGATACTTTGGTTTGAAGTAATCATAATAAAATTCAAGCATCAACAGTTTTGACAACTCAAGAATTGCCATACCAATGAATACTGGCTTGTCTAGTTTGACAATCTTTTTTTTGAGTGACACAGCATACAATGATGAATGAAACTCTTTATACCCTGTGTACTGTGGCTTACCTGTAAGTTTAATTGCACCCGATTCAGTTGTGACTAGTCTCACATCTTTGCGGTGATGAGGATTTTCCATCGTCTTGCCAAAACAGGCATTGTTCATAAGCTTAAAGAAGTCTTTGTCAAATGCAGTGTTGCCGTCTCTGGCACGAAGGGTTGTGTTCTTCATTATGTAATCTTTCATGAAAGCACTCTGATCAAATTGAATACCTCTGTGAACTTTCTTTAGTACTAACCCATGTCTGATGTAAAACTGCAGCAAGCGGTAGTGACAAACGTAATTGAATTTGTCATTTAGATTTGGCACAAGTTTAGTGTCTTCTTTTTTCCCCGTCATACTCATTTTCTCAACAGCTAATGGATAATCATTATGGTAATCATGTAGGTGGTGTGGGTACTCAAGGTCTACTTCAAAGATCCAACCCTTCGCGTCGTTTCGGTCAAGAGTCATAATATAGTTTGTTAACCCTGACTCTGTTACATCATACTGTGACAAATCATACAGACAAAAGTTTTTCAAGGGCAATAATTCACACATTGCCCAGCCATACAAATTGTTAGCGTCTACATAGGTAATGAATGACCTTGACCTTGAGGGGTCAAACCCCCGGCCAAGGTCACCATAACCGTCCAGATATTTATTGTTGGCTCTGGCATAATTGTTCGCTGCAATACTAATCCCACCCCTCAATCCACGTTCCACCATTTCACCCATCGTACGATCAGACAACAGGTCAATAAATATCTTACTGGATTTTAAAAATGCATCCCATGTCATGCCAGGACTAGTTATGTAACAGGCAGGGTCAAGCTTGTAGTGTAACAACCCCTTTTCACGGTAACTTTCAAATACGTCTGCTAGCAAACAAACGTCTGCTTTCAAGTACTGGTCATGATAGTCACCAATTGTCTGACATCCTAACTTCCCCCACGCATCAAGTGCGTGTTGATATTCAGAGTCAGAAATACCTTTTCCAGTTAGTGTGGAATAAAATTTCTCTTTTGGTGGCAGTCTTGTTTCTTCAAACACAACCCAGTGATCAATGTACTCATATGGATAAACACCTTTCTTAATCAAGTCTGGCTCAAAATATTTACTCGTTATTGGATACTCAGTCAGTCCATCTGCCAGACTAGCCAATCCTAAAGACAAATGTTGCATGGAGTCATAAAATGCTAATTTGTCTAACCTAAAAGTCAAGTATTTCTCAGTTGTCTGGGCAATACAACTTATGTTTTTGTAAGATTCATCTACAGCCTGCATGATAATGTGTGAATCATATCCCTTGAGATTGTGAAAAAAGATAGGTAACTTGTATGTCTTAGGGTCTATTTTTAATAATAAGTTACAATTGTTATGTGCAGCACCTCTGTAATGCCCAGTTTTGTGATCGTGGTCACGAACTTTATCACCCCCTAAAGGTTGTTCACAAATCCAACACGTCTCAGCTGTATCAAATTTTAGTTTGTCTTCTTCTGTCATCACCAAAGGCATCTGACATGTTGTGAGATACTGTACTACCTGACTATACAGATGTCTCATTTCTGTTAAAAACAAACATGCTGCATTTTCACCCCTGTAGATAACAGGCTCTGAATGAAGACCGTCTGACCTAACAATAATGTATCCAAAAGAACACACCACTTGGTCACTCAATTTTATAGTCTTTGGTAATGACTCTGGAACAGGACCGTCATACGGAACAACTAATGATTCAAAATCAGCATACACTACAAACGGCAACTTTTGCTGATTCCCATAGTTCTTAAAATACACTTGACTACCAGGATCTGGGTACTTAAGTACAGTCTGTATATCATCAGGTGACCTGCAGTGTAAAACGTGTTTGTGCGCTACGTTTATGGAGGAGAATCTTTGTAAACATCTTTTACACACTTCCTGTTTGCCATTGTGTTTTGTTGTATGTCCGTGAATTAGACGTGACATATTCCTGATAATTGTGTAGTGAAAGTTATTGTCATCTCCGATTAGCAACATGTCAACATGCTTATCTTCTGACTGACCGTAGGTTGGGGCAATTGGGGATACTCTAATTGGTTGTAACTTGTTCTCAGACACATTATCCCACACAAACACATTTACAGATATACCAGGATTTAGTTTTTCAAACAAATCTATGTCCTCTATTTTAACAGGGAACTCAATGCCACTAAAATCGAGTTCATTTACAAATTTGGTGTAGTTAGATACACGTTCTGGTTTTGATTTCACAAAGTGTAGTTTAGCAAGCACACACCACATGAAACAGAAATTGTCATTGTTCTGTATGTTAACTATTGCCTTTTTGTTTGCTACTTCTGTTGGCAGTGGCAACCATGATTTACCTAGTATAGGATGATACCTAGACTGCTTTAATTGTAGTTCATGTACATGTCCTTCGTGCCAACCAGACCCCTTCATTTTTGCACTGTCGATTGCCTGGAGGAAGTCTGGTAATAGTCTGTCTCTGAACACGTTCTCCAATTCTCTTCTTGTGTTAACAGTGTGTTGTCTTGTTGATATATACGATACAATTACCTCACCGCCCACCCTAGTGAATTCGATTTTTGCAACAATCTGAATCTTAACACTGCCTGTCAGAAGATTTTGTTGTATGACAGAAAAAGAGTTTTCTATTGATTTGTAAACATTATTAGTATTGGATATGGGTAAGTTTGTTGTGTGAAACACGTTTCTTAAACTAGATGAGCCAGGGTTTTGAACATTGTCCGTCATTTTTATTTGTCCGACAAAATAATAAATGAAAAAATATTACTGCTGGCTCACCTTGTGTAATACCACTTTATTAATTGTAACACTGTCAATATAAACATTTAGTTTGCGTAGTTGTTTAAATATGCTATAACAAATTTCCCCTAACCAACCATAGTCGGTATCATTAACTTTAAAAGTAGGTGTCTTTAAATCAACTGTCATGCACTCCACATCTGGATGCTCATCGACATAATCCAAAGTCACACTATATGTAGCATATATTTCTGATGGTGCTGAAAGGCTTATGTAAGTCTGTTTGGGTGATATTAAGTCAGTAAAATGCATAACATCTTTGAAACAGTGTGAGATATCAAGCACTTGTATGATTTGTCCGTCTGTCATTTTTATTGGACAAACAATTGTATAAATTGTTATCAAGCAGAATCATGTTTCTAGAAAATTACACTGAGCAGTAACCTTTTACGTTTGCATCACTCCAGCAATATTGTCAGTAACGTTTTACGCTTACACTGTGTTACCGCTTCTATGTAAGCTAAATGGATTTAGATTCAAACCCCAGATACACTCACTCAGGGATAAAACACTATGTATTTTCTGCTCATGATCAATGTCATAAGGGATATAATCACTTGAAGATTGAACCACTATACAGAGTTGTCTCCCATAGACTATATATGGCATACCCCAAGAAGACCTTGGCTGTCCAGTAGGCATAAAGCTGGTTACAGCTGGAATACAGCATGCGCTAAAATCATGCTTTTCCTGCTGCCTTTCTACTGTATTCCAGCTGTATTCATGCTGGGCTATTAAATGATTTGGGTGGGTTTATGAATGGCTTGCTTCACAGATTTCAATTGCAGTGTCATGTACATTGACCCCGTCCCTTAAAGTGAACAGACCTGGCACAGTATTTGGCGATTATTGGCTTTGCAGTAAATTATAAATAACACCCTGGTCAAGTGAGAGCCAAATGAAACATCAGACGTTACATACAGGTTGCCGCACCATACGCGGCATGTGCCGCACCATACGCGGCATGTGTGCGGCATACGCGGCATGTGTGCGGCATGTGTGCGGCATGTGTGCACCATACGCGGCATGTGTGCGGCATACGCGGCATGTGTGCGGCATACGCGGCATACGCGGCATGTGCCGCACCATACACGGCATGTGTGCGGCATGTGTGCTGCATGTGTGCGGCATACGCGGCATGTGCCGCACCATACACGGCATGTGTGCGGCATGTGTGCGGCATGTGTGCGGCATACGCGGCATGTGCCGCACCATACGCGGCATGTGCCGCACCATACGCGGCATGTGTGCGGCATATGTGCGACATGTGTGCGGCATACGCGACATGTGTGGCATTATGGCAACATGTGCCACACATTTACAGTGTGGCGCGTTGCAAAGATTTTTTCAGAACTCAACTACCAGCAAACTCTTTTGCCTCAAGGTGGGTAAACAAGTCTCGTCAACAAGTCTAGAGTGTCGTCAAAAAGAGGAAAGTGCGACCTAACTGTCGTTAACGTGACACACTTAATAGGGAGTTCCGAGGAGTGCTACGTTAGGTTATGCGATGACAAGTTGTAAATGTTCATAGTAAAGTCTAGTCAACCTACTCAAAAGAGAGACCAGAAAGTAGAGCTGAATAAAACGTTGTAAACGGGAGTCAAGCCCGGGCTCGGGGCTCTTGAGGATCTGTTGTTTATGTACTCAGTCGGGTGTCTGTTTAAAGCATATGATTTTAATGTGCCTTTCACAGACACCCACCAGTATGTACACCAGATCGACTCACAGGTGTGCTTACAAATTGCACGCGTCAGACATGTTTAATCAGGTATGCTCCCGAAAGGAATATCTTACAATGATATTGCATTGATGTGAGGCCGTACTTAAAGACCTTGTGCATTTGGCGACAGGTGTCATGTTGGGTAAGATTGTGTTAGTGTGCGTGTGTTTGCGTGCGTGTCTGTGTGTGTGCGTGTGTGTGTGTGTGTGTGTGTGTGTGTGTGTGTTTGCGTGTGTGTGTTTGCATCCGTGCGCGTGTTTGCGTGTGTTACCACCTCTAACAAAATCTGTTTTGTTCAAGATATAACATATGTCATTTATTTCAAAGTGACGGCTGACACACACATGACAGTTGACTTGAAATGTCTTACGAAACGATTACAGTGGTGCAGTGTCCCACCCCCCTAGCAACTAAAAACCAATAACACGCTACGCACTACACAATGGAAGCCTATATAATAATACATACAGTTTTGTTAAGACTGAGATCGCACCACTGATTTAGGCTTGTACAAAATCAGATGAGATGTTATAATTGTATATGTGTGTGTATGTATGTCTGTTTATGTGTATATGTGTCTGTTCATGTGTGTGTGTGTCTGTGTGTGTGTGTGTGTGCATGTGTGTGTTAGTGCGTGCGTGTGTGTGTAAGATATTATTTGTTAGTTTTCCAACTGGCTGTTTATAGTGCAGAGTATGACCTCCGTTTTGATTTCTCAGGAACCAGTCATAAGTATATATGAAGTCGACTTCACAAAGCCTTAGGGCTTATTCATAGAGTGTCAGGTCTCGTGGCGCGCTACTGTGTCAGCGCGTAGCAACGATAAGGCAACACAGGTGAGCTGGCTTGCAACGCATCGTGTCCTGCCTAGAGTACTGGCGACGGGCTGTGTACATAGTGGCATTGCGACATTAGTCATATGAGCTAATTAAGAGAGAAAGGAATACTGAGTGGTCTGAAGTATTATTAACACAATGACTGAGTTAACCCCTTAAGTATTATTTTTGATTTTCATAAAAATGTGGCTGTTTAAATAATAATGATTTAGGGGTAACTTCCAATGGTATTTACTCTGTGCGGGAGACATGGAAAATGAAGGGTCAAAAACTTATAATCAAGGGGGTTAACTCAGTCATTGTGTTAATGCTGGTTCAGACCACTCAGTATTCCTTTCTCTACTAAAGAAAGTTCACAGAGGAATTCAATTTGATCAGAGTGCTTTCATGAAAGATTATATAATGAAGAACACAACATTGCGTGCCAGAGACGGCAACACTGCATTTGACAAAGACTTCTTTAAGCTTATGAACAATGCCTGTTTTGGAAAACTATGGAAAATCCTCATCACCGCAAATATGTGAGACTTGTCACAACTGAATCGGGTGCAATTAAACTTACAGGTAAGCCACAGTACACGGGGTACAAAGAGTTTCATTCATCATTGTATGCTGTGTCACTCAAAAAAAAAAGATTGTCAAATTGGACAAGCCAGTATTCATTGGTATGGCAATTCTTGAGTTGTCAAAACTGTTGATGCTTGAATTTTATTATGATTACTTCAAACCAAAGTATCCTGAGTGTCGACTGCTATACACTGACACTGACTCTATGATCATTGATGTGTGTACTGAAGACTTTTATGAAGACATGAAAACAGAGTTACATATGTATGACATGTCTGACTACCCAAAAGACCACCCACTGTACAGCACACAAAACAAGAAAGTGCCTGGGAAATTTAAGGATGAACTGAATGGTGTGCCAATAGTTGAGTACATTGGACTGAGATCCAAAATGTATTCTATACTGCACCAAAAGGGAAGTCAGTCGAAAGCCAAAGGAATAAAAAAAAAAAAAAAACAGCAATAAAAAATAAAGACATACGTCATGAACATTATAAGCAAGTGTTAGATGGTGCATTAATGCCTAATTATCCAAACAAGTCACTGAGATCAAACAAACATAATCTTGAAATAATCCAAACACATAAGAAGTCACTTGCAGTTGGAGACACGAAAGGAGTGTTTTTCAGTAAAGAAAAAGCTTATGCACCTGGACATTACAGGCTTAAGTTATCTGAAGACATAGCCGATGAACTGGTTGATGAACTAATTGATGAGTTAGTTACTGAAATGAGTAACGGTGTCTGGGGGAATAATCTGTAATTCTTCTCTGACAAATGCCCTTTGGGGTGCAGGGTCGTACAGATAATATATTGTTGCGTCAGGACCAGGGACTATTTTTTTTATATTGTGTACAGACGTTGACCAGATGGGGTCTGTCGCTCTGCATCTGTCGTCGTTTTCAGCCTCCCCTGGTTGATATAAATATCTTACCTGTTTAGTAAACAAACTTGTGTCTGGTGCTGGGGTTGGTCTTGTTTTTGGCTCTGTAATTGATTTCAATTTAATAGCATCAACAGGCTTAGGATGACCTTCATTGTTCATTGCTTTTATCACATGTGGTAATCTCTTTACCCACTCTGTGTTCCGGGTGTCATGCATGAGTTCCTTTGAATACTGGTAATTGAAAAGTCTTTCTGATAATTGTTTGTTAAAGTTCTCTACAATTGCCTGTGATCTGTGCACACCTGGAATGCCTCGTCTGACTATTACGCCATGCTTCGCAAATAACTGATTAACAGCACCTTTGAATTCTGATCCGTCATCAACTTGAACAAGTCTGGGGTATCTTAAAGGGCCTCGACTATATATTTTTGATAACACTGTAGCAACTGTTGTAGCTGTTTTGTCAGATATGGGTTCAGCGTCCTTATACCTTGAAGCAATGTCTACGACAGTCAAAGTGTACTTGTATCGTTTCTTTCTTATTGTATCATGTGGTAGGAACAGGAGGTCCATTTGATGTGTGTCATTGGGGGTAGTGTTTTCAAAATGAGGTCTAGATATCTTTCTTGGAGCAGGAAGATATATCTGCCAAATTGCTTGTCTCTGTAACCATTGTTTGACTTGATTGAGTGTTATATCTCCGCCCACAGCGGCATGTAATTTCTGAATAGCGGTGTTACTTTTCCAGTACCCTGATGGGGAGTAATATATTTTTGTTAGTTTATTTTCGGCTGCCATTTTTTCTAGCAATATAAAGACCAGTAAAAAATACAAATGTCATTCCCACTAGAACAAAGATTATCTCCCCGTTTCTTTGTTGTGTACTCGGTTGATAGTAGTCACTTAGTTTCGGTTTTGGGATAGACATGTCTTCACCCGTGACAAGAAAATACTCACGGATTGCTTCGTCTGTATTTGAAAACGTATGCTGTGCGTGACCTTCAAGCCTGAGTTTTTCATTGATGAAATCAAGTTTCTCTATTCGCTGCTTTTCATAATCCTGTTGTGCTTGTGCAAGTTTCTCAGACGCTTCATTGTGACGCTTCATTTCTTCTGCTGATTCTTCTCTACCTACTTTTGAAAAGAGATAGTTTGAGCCACTAAATGCCAGGGTGTTGACCATCGCGCCTCCAATTATTACTGCCAAAGTCGCCATATTATTTTTATTTACATAGAAACATTTTCGGGAATAATTCCCTGCTTGACAAGAAAATCTTTTGTCGCAATCGACGCTGTTACAACTACAATTAGCTTAGCGCTGTCTTCAAAGTCTAATCTACTCAAGTCTGCTGATTTCATTTTGAGTAGATTTTTTCCTAGCATAGAATAAGCTACTGCTAGTCCACTTATCACGGCAGAATGATACACAAGGTTCATTATGTTCTTTGTGTCGCTCATTTTCTAAGGCAATAAAAATTAAAATAATAAATTTATTTACTGCATATGAAATGGGTCGACAACTTTGGGTATTGTTGGTAATGTGGAGACTTCTGTTTTTGATGATGGAGTGTTTAATTTTTTGGTCACTGTACGAGTCAGTGGTTTGTATTTTTTGTATAATTGATACCCTACGTAACCAAATCCGACAACAAATCCGGCAATTATATATTTTGTTGATTGAGGTTCGGGGTCAGGGTTAGGGTCAGGGTTAGACTTAGTTGTTTGTCTCTCACTTTGTTATGGGTGTGATAGTAGTGACACTGGTCCTGACGGTCCTGACACCTGGTTAGTTACATGAACCTTTTCTGTTTGTGTTTGAAGCTGTAATTTTTTCTGCTTGTTCCATTCGGCTAATCTTTTTCCTGCCTCAACGCGGCCTGGACTTTTAACCTTAGTCACAGTTTGAACCTGTGTCAAAACAGGGTCGGGGTTCAGTTGTGGAGGGCCCCACCCGGGTCTGCCCTGTGGGACTTGGGTGGGGTTAGGTATTTTTTAGTTCCCAGGGTCACCCTGGTCAGCCCCACAGGGTGGGTTTATCTCTCTATTCTGGGGCATGTGTTTCTGTCTACCCTTTGTCCATTCACCTGTATTTGCCATTTTAAAACTCTCCCTACTGTCTGCACTGCCTGTAGCTCTTGATATTGGATGTGTGTTGCTAAATGGTCTTAGCTTTATTTAGGCCCATGTGTTAGGTTTATCACGGCTTTACCAGCCAGTGCTGGCGCCTAGCACTTAGTTCGCTTCCAGCTGCCAGTGAGATAAGGCGCTGCGAGGTCACATTCCACTCTTGCCCGCTCATTCTATTTATATCGCTTGCTACTGTGGGGTACACGGCGTGACCGGCGCTCTGCCGCTATAACAACTACCTACACATTTGTATTCATAACACATCTCTGCCTACAGTGACTGTTGTGGAAGCAACATCGTTCAAAAGTTGAAATTCTCACCTACACACTGATACCAAATATGACAACATTACGACTTGCACTTGTGTAGCAGGTTATGGTGAAAATAAAGAGAACGGGACTAATTTGTTGATGTACGATGTCGGTGTTTGTTGTGAAATTGACAAAGTTCCCACAGCCATAACACGAAGACGCTACTTTTCCCAACGAAACACACTTGCATGCATAAGGGTCAGCATGCCTACAGTAAGTATCACTTAGCGGATTTTGGATTCATGGTGGGGGACTAAAGCAGGAGGGTGGTTAATGAGGTCACTGACAGGTCGCGTGTTGTGCGGTACACGGCGTGACCGGCGCTCTGCCGCTGTAACAACTACCTACTGGTTTGTATTCATAACACAAATCTGCCTGAAGTGACTGTTGTGGAAGCAACATCGTTCAAAAGTTGAAATTCTCACCTACACACTGATACCAAACATGACAACATTACGACTTACACTTGTGTAGTAGGTTATGGTAAAAATAAAGGGAACGGGAATTTGTTGTCGGTGTTTGTTGTGAAATTGACAAAGTTCCCACAGCCATAACACAAAGACGCTACTTTTCCCAACGAAACACACTTGCATGCATAAGGGTCAGCATGCCTACAGTAAGTATCACTTACCGTATTTTGGATTCATAGTGGGGGACGGAAGCAGGAGGGTGGTTAATGAGGTCACTGACAGGTCGCGTGTTCTGGCATTTCTCGCCCGCAGCCGTCTCGGTACTCCACAGACTGCTATTGCCATCCCGAAATACGATCAGTCCATAACAGGTCACAATATTCAACAGTGTTTTTAAACATACCTTGAGGTTTAACACATTTTCTGACACACTAGACATAAGAACCGTTTTACGGGGAGTAGACGTCGGCGGAATAAAAACTTGTATACCACTATCACCTTCATTAGTGCTGTTATCAGTGTCAGTGTTATGAGTGTCACATGCCGCGGATCGAAACGATCGTTTCTTTCCATGCCGGGAACCCCGCTTCGCCGCTGGTCGTCCTCCTTTACCTAGCTGCATGAAGTGAACACACGCGACACATTCTTCAACACTCGTATTTGGATGGAACATGGTCCAAATGTGTTGTGAGTTGAGGCAATATCAGACGCCGCATTTCGCGTTGTCTCCTCGGACACACGTGTTTCAGTCGAGTCTATCCGTTTCATCCGACAATAGCAACTCCTACACATTGTTTTGGAGTGCATCATGTCTTTGTCTTCCTGGATATTAATTCCATAACACTTGTGGATTAAGTGTTCATAATTGATACAAAGAAATGACTTTTTATCCGTGTATCTCTTTTGTGATCTCTCGCCACATATTCTGCACAATGCATTAACTCTCATTGCAAGTGGAACACACCTGTGTGTACACAGACTGTACGCGTTTCATCAGACTCCATCATGATCAAAAGTTAAATCAAAAGTACATTTACAAGGTTGACTGTTAGTGTTACACTATTTCCCAAGAAAGAAACGTGGCTATCTCCTCAATAGTATCCGTGTAACTAAGCCCTCTCTTTCCCCAATGCCGGGAGTGTACACCAAGTCGGATGTCTGGAACTTGTCTGTCGACACCTGTCAGTGACCTCATTAATTACCCTCCTGCTCAGTTCCGTCCCCCACCATGAACCCAAAATCCATTAAGTGATACGTACTGTAGGCATGCTAACCCTTATGCATGCAAGTGTGTTTCACTGGGAAAAGTAGCGTATTTGTGTTATGGCTGTGGGAACTTTGTCAATTTCACAATAAATTCTCGTTTTCGTACATCAACAAATTCCCGTTCTCTTTATTTTCACCATGACCTGCTACACAAGTGCAAGTCGTAATGTTGTCATGTTTGGTATCAGTGTGTAGGTGAGAATTTCAACATTTGAACGATGTTGCTTCCACAACAGTCACTTCAGGCAGAGATGTGTTATGAATACAAATGTGTAGGTAGTTGTTATAGCGGCAGAGAGCCGGTCACGCCATGTACCGCTCAGTAGTGCGATATAAATAGAATGAGCGGGCGAGAGTGGAACTCGCGGCAGCCTTATCTCTCTGGCAGCTGGAAGCGAACTAAGTGTCGGCTATGGTAAAGGCGTGTTATTTAATGTATTTGACCGGCTGGCGACATACATTCAATGTTCTGTTTAGTTTTTTTTTTCACAAGCAGTGCAGGCACGTCCTGAGAAAGCCTTGTTGCTGTCGGGACGTTAAGCAATGTAAAGTTGTGGAGTCGTCTGGGTTTCGTCCATTTTCTTCTGCAGTAAAATTTATTTTTGAAAAATCAATATGACTCCCAGTAACAAGTAAGGTTACGACAGGTGCAAGGTAATTTCCAAACTTGTAAAACAGGAGGCATGCTAATTTACCAATTGAACTTGAAACAATAGGATTGCTTTCAAGGTCGTGTGATAGGCTGTCACAATCCACAGGTAGAAAGTGACTCACTGCTTTTGTGTATAGGCATACAAGTGATCGACTCAAATCACGAGTCATTAGTGAAGCGATGTGGTTTTCATATTTAGAATGAAGCTTGATTAGCTCGTCAGTGGTGAGAGATTCAATATCCTCTGTCATGTATTGTTTACCGAGATAAGCCTTTGATTTGCCTGAGACAATTACAGAAAGAAGGCACTGTTTTTTCGAGTCTAAGTCTTTGTTTTCTACAGCATTGATATCATTCAATAAAAGGAGTTCCTCAGGGTTGATTTATATTGTAATAATAAAATTTAAAACAAAAAACAAAATTGCAGGCAACTTTAAAATTGTTATCAAGCAAAATCATGTTTTTCTAGGAAGTTACACTGAACAGTAATTTTATATGTTTACACCACTCAGCAATATTGCCAATAGTTTTTGAATTTACCCCAGACAAGACTTGCCCTGTACTATATTATCTCTCTCAGTGGGCTTATTAATATCATGCTTCACAGATTTCAATTGTGGTGTCATGTACAATAACCCTGTCCTTTAAAGCAAACATACCTGACACAGTATTGGCGATTATTGGCTTTGCAGTAAATTATAAATCACACCCTGGCCAAGTGAGAGCCAAATAAAACATCAGACGTAACATACTGGTTACCACACATGGCCTGTGCCGCACCTGTTTTGCTCAAAGACATAACATATGTTATCAAGTGTCGGTTGGCACTCACTTGGCAGTGGGCTTGAAATGCAGTGTATAGAAACCGGGCTCACAAAACTTGCTCGGCCAGTCTGGTCGGGTAGCGTTAAGACTCGTCAGGTTGTTCCTCATTTAGATATGTATAACATTTTGGAAAGACCAAGATCTTATTTTAGCTTCAGGCATGACCGGATCGGACTAAGTCTTGCCAGTTAGTGTTAATTTGACCGGATGGTTTTGTTATAATTTATTCATGGGTCTATTTACCGGTTGAGATGTATGACGTCAGCTCTGTAAACCGGTAAGTTGTGTATGCGTGTCTGTGTTGTTTGAGTGTTAGTGAGTGTGTGTGTGTGTGTTAGTGAGTGTGTGTGTGTGTTAGTGAGTGTGTGTGTGTGTGTGTGTGTGTGTGTGTGTGTGTGTGTGTGTGTGTGTGTGTGTGTGTGTGTAGGAGGTTTGACTACATCTTTTTGGGTCTATGGTGTATGTTAAGTATGTATTAAAGTGATCTATGTAAGCAAGTAAATTAATTTTTTCAGTGCACTGGGGTCCTGTTCTTTTCATGTTCAAATGAAGTCGGTAGCAACGGGGACAGTGTAAACAACGCTGCTGGGGCACGTATGGCTTGTTGCCCTGTACTGTCTGTATAGATCATTGTAGTCAAGTTAAGTGTACACAGTGTAGTTATACGTCTGTTGTAATACAGGGCTCATGTAGATCTGTGAATCTAGCCCTCTATGTACAAGGCCAGATACCATCAATCTAACTTTCAGTGGAAACCAGACTTAAAAGGCCTGTGTTAAAAAAGAGATACTTGTATCATTTTACATCAGTGACACAGTCAATAAAATAGCTTTTGTTATAACATGCCATTATGCTCGGGCTGTGCCCACGCAGGAATTTCTAAAGACCTCTCTTGCTGTATAAGTAGTGTTTACACAGCGTGGCCTTTGAATGGGCACGGTGAAAACATGTCCCCACCTTATATGCATAAAAGGGGTTTGGCAGTCTTGTCATGTGTAAACATGTGTTGTACAGAGCATGTGAGTTTTCGGAAACCGACTCTGACAGTATAGAGAGACAATGGAGAGTAATTTTTTAATTATTTGGGGGGGGTGGGGTGTAAAATGACATTATTATATTTAACTGAGGTACTATCAGGATTTTGGTTTGATTTGAGAGAAACGGCAGTGAAGAAGTTAATGACCGTAATTAGTTAATTAATTAAGGTCATTAGGTGTTGACAGAGACAATAGTTATAGAGAGATACAATAGGAGATTACTAATGTATCAAAATCAAAAAGGCCGCACTAATCATGGTCGCCACTTTTTAAAAAAACAAAAGGGTGATTATGTGATAATAGAGAGGTCATGGCGGGTCATAGATTTTAATATCAATAAAGGCGAGATTTATAGATCGGTGCGGCCTTATTGAAATTTGATTCTTAGTAATCTCCTATTGTATCTCTCTCCCTTTCGCGCGGACTATCTATTAAAATCTGGCCTGTAAAATACCAGGCAG
>BTPG01000002.1:190147554-190222554 GCA_036245525.1 Semisulcospira habei | reverse complement strand
TAAAAGCTTTCACAGCGCCATTCACACGTCACGCGTCAAAAGGCCTATAGAATTGTGTTGTGCAGGGGGGGACCGCTCAGTGCAAACACTTGGCTCTGTATATACAATTGGCTCTGTTTAAGCACGACTCTGGAACATAACAAGTCAAATATACGTGCACACGCAAACACACAGACACGTCAGTTGCAAACCAAGATAATTCAAGGGCAGTGCCAGATTGTCATACAAGTTATATACACAGGCAAACATACACACACACACACACATACCAACACATAAACACACGCACATGCACACGCACGTACGTACATACATATATACATACTAACATAAAACATGTATAAACAAAAACATTAAGTGCAAACCTTGCAACACAGGTACACATCATTTTCACAAGGGTAATATCCCATGACAATCACACGCCTGACAGAGCTGGTAGACCATGTCTGCCACACACACTCAGTATGCTGTTGTGGTCTATACAATTTCAGCTATGTTACACATGGGCCCTTGCATGCGTGGTGCACAGTAACATGAAAAAGCTTAGACTGTTTGCCTACAGTGAGTCATAATTTACACCTGTCTGCACCGAGACGCGAGCCACTGAAACCCACCAGCCCGTGAAAGGATAATAACTCTTATTGAATTTCACGCCCTGTTCGGTTAGGCGGTGTACATGACTGTAAAAGCTGAAAAGAGACGCACCTCAGAAAATCATACCTTGCTTTATACACCCGACTGAGTACATATACAACAGATCCTCAAGACACCCCCCCCCCACCCCCCACCCACCCCCACCCACCCCCACCCAACACACACACACACACACACACACGCACACACAGACACACTATCACTCTAACAACATAGACACGCATAAACAACTAACCGGTTTACAGAGCTGACGTCATACATCTCAACCGGCTAATAGTCCAATGAATAAATTATAAAAAAAACAACCGGTCATTTTCAAACACTAAAATCGATCTTGGTCTTTCCAAAATGTTATGTCTAAATGCGGAACAAGCCTGACGAGTCTTATGCTACCCGACCAGACTTGTCGAGCAAGTTTTGTGAGCTGGGGGTTCTGTATGTGTGTTGTTGATTTTCAGTTGCGGCAAGAAGTTGCAAGAGCCCTCAGTCACACGCACACACACGCGCACACACGCACGCACACGCACACACATATGCACACACGCGCGCACACACACATATGTACACACACGCATGTACAGACACACGGAAATACCTCGGACACACACAATAGCTCTCTTTCTTTCCACCTCACACAGAGAGAGGCCCGTCATAAAGACAGTAATCATAATACCTTTTACCCTTGCTGGTTTAGGTCTGTGCTTATGTCAACTGACAAACACTAGTAAATCTCTGCCCTTAACGCCACACACCACATGTCACAGTTGAGGTAAGGGACATATCTTTTTAAATGCAGCACGCTTATAGCTGAGAGGTGTCAGCTTAATACATCCCGTCGTCAACAAGTCATGCATTTGTGGAGTGACGCATGCGGGTAAACCCACCTGTGGCTGAGACTTGAGAGCCCTCATACAAATCACTCAAGTACACAATCCACGCTAGTTAGCCTCAGGCTTTAAGAAAAAAGCCATTTATACCATTATTTCTGAGTCAATACCCTAAAATCATGGCTATAAGAAACATTGTTAGCGAGTGTGTTCATGTACTTGAAAAAAACATTTAAGCAGGTGTTAAAGTGACAAAAAGTAATTACAAAATAATGTTTAATTTGGTTTTATAAAAAAAACAAATCACTCATTGTTTTAACAAAATCAAATAACAACATTTTTATTCTATTATCTATTGTAATTATTTGCACAATTTGTTATATAATTTTGACAAAAAATGTACTTTAGTCAAGAATTAAAGCATAATTTAATAGAGCAAGGGAAGTAACTTTTTTGTCTTGCTGAAATTTTTACACAATTACTTCCCTTGTATTAACTTGTACTCAGAAATTTTTGTTATTGAACATGGGTGATTCCTTCCTTTTTCTGGTGCTCAAGTTATGGGTAAAATTATCAAGTTACTGTCTATGTTACTGTCTAGGTGTTTCATTTGGCTCACACTTGGCCAGGGTGTGATTTATAATTTACTGCAAAGCCAATAATCGCCAATACTGTGTCAGGTTTGTTTGCTTAAAAGGACAGGGTTATTGTACATGACATTACAATTGAAATCTGTGAAACATGTCATTTATAAGCCCACTGAGAGAGACACAATATTGGTCTGGGGTAAACTCAAAAACTATTGACTACATTTTGCTGAATGGTACAAACGTATAAAGTTACTATTAATGTACTTCCTAGGAAACATGATTTTGCTTGATAACAATTTTTGTTTTTTTGTTTTTAATTTTTTTTAATTACATTATAAATGAACCAAGACGAACTCCTTCTATTAAATGATATCAATGCTGTAGAGAACAAAGACTTAGACTCAAAAAAACAGCGGCTTTTGTCTGTGATTGTCTCAGGCAAATCAAAGGCTTATCTGGGTAGACAATACATGACAGAGGATATTGAATCTCTAAGCTCTGATGAACTAATCAAGCTTCATTCTAAATATGAAAACCACATTGCCTCACTAATGACACGTGATTTGAGTCGATCTCTTGTATGCCTATACACAAAAGCAGTGAGTCACTTTCTACCTGTGGATAGTGACAGTCTATCACACGACCTTGAAAGTAATCCTATTGTTTCAAGTTCAATTGGCAAATTAGCATGTGTCATGTTTTACAAGTTTGGAAATTACCTTGCACCTGTCGTAACATTGCTTGTTACCGGGAGCCATATTGATTTTTCAAAAATAAATTTTACTGCAGAAGAAAATGGACGAAACCCAGATGACTCCACAACCGAACCCCGACCCTGTTTTGACACAGGTTCAAACTGTGACTAAGGTTAAAAGTCCAGGGAGGGTTGAGGCTGGAAAGAGAGTAGCTGCATTGAACAAACAAAGAAAGTTAGAACTACTGCAAAAGGTACATGTAACTGACCCACAGTCAATAACATCATTGGTGACATTACCGTCAGGACAGCCAGGTCCGTCACACCCTCATCAAAGTGAGAGACAAACAACTAAGTCTGACCCCCACCCTGACCCTGACCCCGAACCTCAATCAACAAAATATATAATTGCCGGATTTGTTGTCGGTTTTGGTTACGTAGGTTATCAATTATACAAAAAATACAAACCACAGACTCGTACAGTGACCAAAAAATCAGACACTCCAAAAACAAAACCAGAAGTCGCCACATTACCAGTAACATCCAAAGCCGTTGACCCATTTTATATGCAGTAAATAAAAATATTATTTTAATTTTTCTTGCCTAAGAAATGAATGACTCAAAGAACATGATGAACCTTGTGTATCACTCTGCCGTAATCAGTGGATTAGCAGTAGCTTATTCCATGCTAGGAAAAAGTCTACTCAAAATGAAATCAGCAGACCTGAGTAGACTTGATTTCGAAGACAGTGCTAAGCTAATTGTAGTTGTCACAGCGTCGATTGCGACAAAAGATTTTCTTGTCAAGCAGGGAATTATTCCAGAAAATGTTTCTATGTAAATAAAATAAATATGGCGACGATAGCTATTATGATTGGGGGAGCGATGGTTAACGCATTGGCTTTCAGTGGCTCTAATTATCTCTTTTCAAAAATGGGTAGAGAAGAATCAGCAGAGGAAATGAAACGTCACAATGAGGCAACAGAAAAACTTGCTCAAGCCCAGCAGGAATATGAAAAGAATAGAATTGAGAAACTTGATTTCATCAATGAAAAACTCAGGCTTGAAGGCCACGCACAACATACGTTTTCAAATACAGACGAAGCAATCAGGGAATACTATCTTGTCACAGGTGAAGACATGACTATCCCGAAACCAAAACTAAGTGACTATTACAAACCAAGCACACAACAAAGAAATGGAGAGATAATCTTTGTTCTAGTGGGAATGACATTTGTTTATTTTACAGGAGTTTTCATTGCTAGAAAAAATGGCAGCCGAAAATAAACTATCGAAAATATATTACTCACCATCAGGTTATTGGAAAGGGCAAACAGCTATTCAGAAATTACATGCCGCTGTGGGCGGAGATATATCACTCAATCAGGTCAAACAATGGTTACAGAGACAAGCAATTTGGCAGATATATCTTCCTGCTCCAAGAAAGATAACAAGGCCTCATTTTCAGAACACTACCCCAAATGACACACACCAAATGGACCTCCTGTTCCTACCACATGACACAATAAGAAAGAAACGATACAAGTATGCATTAACTGTTGTAGACATTGCTTCAAGGTACAAAGACGCTGAACCCATATCTGACAAAACAGCCAGTACAGTTGCTAACTGCTTTATCAAAAATATACAGTCGAGGCCCCTTAAGATACCCCAGACTTGTACAAGTTGATGATGGATCTGAATTTAAGGGCGCAGTTAATCAGTTATTTGCTAAGCATGGTGTACTGGTCAGACGTGGTATTCCAGGCGTGCACAGATCACAGGCAATTGTAGAGAACTTTAACAAACAGTTATCAGAAAGACTTTTCAGTTACCAGTATTCTAAGGAACTCATGCATGACACCCGGAACACTGAGTGGGTAAAGAGATTACCACATGTGATAAAAGCAATGAATAATGAAGGACACCCTAAGCCTGCTGATGCTATTAAATTGAAAACAATTACAGAACCAAAAACAGGACCAACCCTGGCACCAGACACAAGTTTATTTACCAAACAGGTGAGATATTTATATCAGCCAGGGGAGGCTGAGAACGACGACAGACGCAGGGCAACAGACCCCATCTGGTCAACATCCGTACACAATATAAAAAAAATAATTCCCGGTCCAGACGCAACAATATATTACCTGTATGACCCTGCACCCCAGAGGGCATTTGTCAGAGAAGAACTACAGATTATTCCCCCAGACACCGTTACTCATTTCAGTAACTAAGTCGTCAATTAATTCATCAACCAGTTCATCGGCTATGTCTTCAGATAACTTGAGCCTGTAATGTCCAGGTGCATAAGCTTTTTCCTTAGTGTGAAACACTCTTTTCGTGTCACCAACTGCAAGTGATTTCTTATGTGTTTGAATTATTTCAAGATTATGTTTATTTGATCTCAGTGACTTGTTTGGATAATCAGGCATTAATGCACCATCTAACACTTGCTTGTAATGTTCATGACGTATGTCTTTATTTTTTATCGCTGTTTTCTTGATACCTTTGGCTTTTGACTGACTACCTTTCTGGTGCAGTATAGAATACATTTTGGATCTCAGTCCAACATACTCAACTATAGGCACACCATTTAGTTCATGCTTAAACTTTCCAGGCACTTTTTTGTTTTGTGTGCTAAACAGTGGGTGATCTTTAGGGTAGTCAGACGTGTCATACATGTGTAACTCTGTTTTCATGTCTTCGTAAAAGTCTTCAGTACACACGTCAATGATCATAGAGTCAGTGTCAGTGTATAGCAGACGGCACTCAGGATATTTTGGTTTGAAGTAATCATAATAAAATTCAAGCATTAATACTTTTGACAACTCCAGAATTGCCATACCAATGAATACTGGCTTGTCCAGTTTAACAATCTTTTTTTTGAGTGACACTGCATACAATGATGAATGAAACTCTTTGTACCCTGTGTACTGTGGCTTACCTGTGAGTTTAATTGCGCCCAATTCAGTTGTAACAAGTCTCACATCTTTTCTGTGATGAGGATTTTCCATTGTCTTGCCAAAACAGGCATTGTTCATAAGCTTAAAGAAGTCTTTGTCAAATGCAGTGTTGCCATCCCTGGCACGCAATGTTGTGTTCTTCATTATGTAATCTTTCATAAAAGCACTCTGATCAAATTGAATTCCTCTGTGAACTTTCTTTAGTACTAACCCGTGTCTGATGTAAAACTGCAACAAGCGGTAGTGACAAACATAATTGAATTTATCATTCAGATTAGGCACAAGTTTAGTGTCTTCTTTTTTACCTGTCATACTCATTTTTTCAACAGCTAAGGGATAATCATTATGATAATCATGTAGATGGTGCGGGTACTCCAGGTCTACTTCAAAGATCCAACCCTTCGCGTCGTTTCGATCAAGATTTATAATATTGTTAGTTAACCCTGACTCTGTTACATCATACTGTGACAAATCATACAGACAAAAGTTTTTCAAGGGCAATAATTCACACATCGCCCAGCCATACAAATTGTTAGCGTCCAAGTACATAATGAATGACCTTGACCCCGGGCTTGAGGGGTCAACCCCCCGGTCAAGGTCACCATGACCGTCCAGATATTTATTGTTGGCTCTGGCATAGTTGTTTGAAGCTATACTAATGCCTCCTCTCAATCCACGTTCCACCATTTCACCCATCGTTCGATCAGACAACAGGTCTATGGATATCTTACTGGATTTCAAAAATGCATCCCACGTCATGCCAGGACTAGTTATGTAACAAGCAGGGTCAAGCTTGTAGTGTAACAACCCCTTTTCACGGTAACTTTCAAATACGTCTGCTAGCAAACAAACGTCAGCTTTCAAGTACTGATCGTGGTAGTCACCAATCGTCTGACACCCCAACTTCCCCCACGCATCAAGTGCATGTTGATATTCAGAGTCAGAAATACCTTTTCCAGTTAGTGTAGAATAAAATTTCTCTTTTGGTGGCAGTCTTGTTTCTTCAAACACAACCCAGTGATCAATGTACTCATACGGATACACACCTTTCTTAATCAAGTCTGGCTCAAAATATTTACTTGTTATTGGATACTCAGTCAGTCCTTCTGCCAGACTAGCCAATCCTAAAGACAAATGTTGCATGGAGTCATAAAATGCTAATTTATCTAACCTAAAAGTCAAGTATTTCTCAGTTGTCTGGGCAATACAACTTATGTTTTTGTAAGACTCGTCTACAGCCTGCATGATAATGTGTGAATCATATCCTTTGAGATTGTGGAAAAAGATTGGCAGTTTGTATGTCTTGGGATCTGTTTTTAATAATAAGTTACAATTGTTATGTGCAGCACCCCTGTAACGTCCAGTTATGTGATCATGGTCACGAACTTTATCACCTCCCAGAGGCTGTTCACAAATCCAACACGTCTCAGCTGTATCAAATTTTAATTTGTCTTCTTCTGTCATCACCAAAGGCATCTGACATGTTGTGAGATATTGTACTACCTAACTATACAGATGTCTCATTTCTGTTAAAAACAGGCATGCTGCATTTTCACCCCTGTAGATAACAGGCTCTGAATGCAAACCGTCTGACCTAACAATAATGTATCCAAAAGAACACACCACTTGGTCACTCAATTTTATAGTCTTTGGTAATGATTCTGGAACAGGACCGTCATACGGAACTACTAATGATTCAAAATCTGCGTACACTACAAACGGCAACTTTTGTTGATTCCCATAGTTTTTAAAATACACTTGACTACCAGGATCTGGATACTTAAGTACAGTTTGTATGTCATCAGCTGACCTGCAGTGTAAAACATGTTTGTGTGCCACAGCAATAGAGGAAAACCTCTGTAAACATCTATTACAAAATTCCTGTTTGCCCTTGTGTTTTGTTGTATGATTATGAATTAGACGTGACATATTCCTAATAATTGTGTAGTGAAAGTTATTGTCATCTCCGATTAGCAACATGTCAACATGTTTATCTTCTGACTGCCCATATGTTGGAGCCAGTGTTGATACTCTAATGGGTTGTAACTTGTCAACAGACACATTATCCCACACAAACACATTTACAGATATGCCAGGATTTAATTTTTCAAACAAGTCTATGTCCTCTATTTTAACAGGGAACTCAATGCCACTAAAATCAAGTTCGTTTACAAATTTGATGTAGTTAGAAACACGTTCAGGTTTTGTCTTTATAAAGTGTAGTTTATCAAGCACACACCACATGAAACAATAGTTGTCATTGTTCTGTATGTTGACGACAGCCTTTTTGTTTACTACTTCTGTTGGCAGTGGCAACCATGATTTACCTAATATAGGATGATACCTAGACTGCTTTAATTGCAGTTCATGTACATGTCCTTCGTGCCAACCAGACCCCTTCATTCTTGCACTGTCAATCGCCTGGAGGAAGTCTGGTAATAGTCTGTCTCTAAACACGTTCTCCAATTCTCTTCTTGTGTTAACAGTGTGTTGTCTTGTTGATATGTACGATACAATCACTTCACCGTCCACCCTAGTGAATTCGATTTTTGCAACAATCTGAATCTTTACACTGCCTGTAAGAAGATTTTGTTGTATGACAGAAAAAGAGTTTTCTATTGATTCGTAAACATTATTAGTATTGGATATGGGTAAGTTTGTTGTGTGAAACACGTTTCTTAAACTAGATGAGCCAGGGTTTTGAACATTGTCCGTCATTTTTATTTGTCCGACAAAATAATAAATGAAAAAATATTACTGCTTGCTCACCCTGTGTAATACCACTTTATTAACTGTAACACTGTCAATATAAACATTTAGTTTGCGTAGTTGTTTAAATATGCTATAACAAATTTCCCCTAACCAACCATAGTTGGTATCATCAACTTTAAAAGTAGGTGTCTTTAAATCAACTGTCATGCACTCCACATTTGGATGTTCATCGACATAATCCAAAGTCACACTATATGTAACATATATTTCTGATGGTGCTGAAAGGCTTATGTAAGTCTGTTTGGGTGATGTTATTAAATCAGTAAAGTGCATAACATCTTTGAAAAGGTGTGTGAGATCAAGCACCTGTATGATTTGTCCGTCTGTCATTTTTATTGGACAAACAAAAGAATAAATTAATTTACATCAATTTACTAACCCATATCCTGTGGGCTGATCTGTCTTTAAAATGAGCTTCAGATGCTTAGTTGATTTCAGTTTATTTTTTACATCATCACGTTCATGCTTATTTGGGATGACATCATTCTCTCTGAGACAGTCTTCAAAGCTGTCACGGTCCTTGCAGTAAAACAAACAGATAAACTTTAACTGTTCTCGAAAATCTTTCAGTACAGCATTATATTTTTGAGTGAGAATCCATACACTTACATTTGCATGTCTGCCACTGAAGGCAAGTTCTGCTAGAGTGTTTCTTTTCTTGACAATGTCTTTCTCTGCAGAGCAGTCATCAACAATAAACAAGGTTGGCTGTCCTTCAAATTGCTTGTAAAAATATTGTAGGTAGTCATTCAGTTTTTTCTCAGGGTCAACTAAGTATATGTTGTTGTCAGTCCAAATGAATAAACGGTTGTGATAAGCTTTGTTGTGTTTGATTGTAGGACAAAATATTACAATGTTTTCAAAGTGGTGGATGTATCTTGTTTGTAATAGGTTAAGAACAAATTCAGTTTTCTCACACCCTGTGGCGCCACAAAATAATCCACAGTGTGGATCAAGGGTCATTAAGCTACGGTTCATTTTAATACACAATATAATTTTAATATATGTGTCCACTTAGTCTGCTTTCTGCAATATTGAGTTGTGCGTCATATATCAGGTACAAATATATATTTATGGCTGCAGCAGTTTCAACCTTCTTTTGTATCTGAATTGTAATCCCATCACTACCATTCTCGACAGTTCATCCTGACCCATGAAGGTAATCATCATCTGTACTACGAAGGTCTAGCCACAGTGCATACTTGTTTGTAAGGTATTGTCCGATCCTAACATCATACAGATGTAGATCTTTGCACGCAATGTTTGCAGGTTTATCTCTAATCCTTCCACCCGCAAAATACTTTGTGGTTTTGTCATAGTGCTGGTATGGTAACATTCCAGATGCGTACACTTGATTAGGGCGGCCTTCGATTGTGCAGGACAAATGTGTAATCTTAGGATTGTAGAATTTTTCTGAATCTCTTTTGTATGGACTCACCGGTTCAACAAACAACATAAGAATACCTTTCAGTGACCTGGCAGGCGTGTTCAAGTTTATGTTCCACATTGGGTCACTCTTGTCTTTGGGTATTAAACTATGCCTAATCACACGGTCATAATAAATTGGAAGTCTTGACTGATACTGATTTTGAATGAGTCTGGCTAGTTCAGTGTGTGTGACAATTTCATATTCCAAGGAAATGTTAGAGATCTTGTATGTTGCATCTGCGGCAGATGATTTAATGACTTTGGAGTAGTCATTGAAAGTTAGTTCAAAACTTAGACGGTCATTCAGTGCTCCTTGATAATAAGGCAAATGAGCTGTGAGGATTTCAAACTCAAGTGGAATGTAAAATCTGGTTCCATATGTTTCAGCTATAATAACTTCCTTTGGTACCCCAGTAGTTGTTTTGTCTCCGGCATTGATTCGAAGTTTACCAACGTTATCAGACTGTATGCCTTGGTAAACACGGTCTTCTCGTTCTTCTCTTGTGAGCCAAAGATCCTTGTAACAGTAGAACACATCTGAGTCATCAAGACTAAACACTTCCTGTCCTTCAAGTTTTACTTTAATAGTTCTAACAATTGCTCTGCCAAGATTGTCAACTAGAGTTCTGTTTACGTCTGCGTCTGATGAAAGTTCAATATTAAATGCAAGGCGTGCAGTGCCAGGAACAATAACGTCACTGGGTCCTAGGTTTGGAAACTTGACTGTAAGTGTTTGGTTCTGGTCTATGGTACTTGGATTGTTTGTGATGACGATTGATTGTCTTATGCCCTTAACACCCAGGGGCTCACGTAGTTTTCTGTATGGGTCTAACTTTGATCCGTAAGACTGTGTCATTTTTATTATGCACAATAAAAAATAATAAATTAATAAAACAATGGCAGCAGGAGGATTTAATCATGAAGATTTTGAAATGGATGACACGTATGATTTTGGTAATACAACAGATATGACAGATATGACTGGTACAAGAAATATTTACAGTTTACGTCACGAACTTTTAGAAACCAAAGTGAACTCATTTTATGATCATGTTGGTGGTCGCCCAGACAACGTAGACCCTAATCAGTTTGAACTTGATGGCAAGGGTCATTTATATTTAAATACTGTTGACAAAGGAAAAGTACTATTGACTAACAAAAAAGACCCTAGTAGGTTTAGGGCTTTAAGTACAATAAAAAATGAAGGTGGTGTTGGTGCCTTGCGTCAACTTGGAATTGGAGGGTCTCCCGTTCCCCCAAGACTGGTTAGTGTTCTTCACGACACGCAAACAAAGTTGCCAACAGGGCAAGAGTTTGAAATGGCACCAGTAACAAGCCTACCAGAAATAGCAAACACAGTGATACAAGAAACTTCATTTACTGAAGGGCAATTAAATGACGCTATGAAAACAATAGACGACCCACCTTTGTCAATGAGGGAGATTATGGGATTGGATAAATCACTGCAGACAATAAGAGGTGAGATGGTTAATAATCTTGCCAAACTGGGAGAGCTTGATAAACACATAGAACGTGAAAAAGAGAAACTGGCTACCGCAGACAATGGAAATCTTGACACAGAAATGAAAGAAAGAATTCAACATAGATTAAATGATTTGCAGATAGAAAGATCAGGACGGTTAGAAACAATTAGTATTGGAAGACAAAAACTGAAATCACAGGTCAACAGAATTAGAGAAACTATTCAAAAAATACTTCACGAAGACACTACTCTGGCTGAGAGACTAAAAACACTTTTCAGAGAACAGGGTATCACAATTGCTAGTTTAATTACAGCTCTTGGATTTATTATCAGTACTGTTGTGTTAGCTGTCTCCGGCAGTGGTGGTAAAGCACCCCCGGCACCAGCAACACCAACCCCGGGCCCACCAACCCCGGCTCCCACAGATCCAAAAGATTTACAGTCATGGGTAAAGAAACAGTTGTCTCACATATCAGACTTGCTTAAAAAATTGGCTGTGAAAGCAATAGACGCTTTGCCTGGCATAATTGGCACTGTTGTCAGTTGGCTGATTACTACAGCGGCAAAGGCAGTAGGGTTTATGGCAGAACATGTGTGGGTCTTTTTGGTTACAGTAGGAGGGTTGATGGTGGGTTATTTAATGAAACAGATAAAGAAGTAATACTCCTAATCCAGTGAGGCCTATTACCAATGCAGTTCTTTCCGACTCATGTGTGTCAGGGGTTGGTGTTGACTGTACTGGTTGTATGAGTGCCGGTGTTGGGGCCGGGGCCGGGGCCGGGGGTGTTACCGTCTGTAATGATTTTAATGACTGAACATGTGTGGTTGTTCCTCCTAAGTTTACAGATTGATTGAGACCGAGTTTTTGACCAACACCTGCAACAATGATTTCATTGTTATAATTTGTGATTGTCCCCATTTGGAGTTGAAGATCAGATGGTAACATGTATAACCCAGTGCCAACTACAAAGTCAACTTTTGATCTGGCATATCTTAAAACGTCTTGGTAGCGCTGTATGCTTGATGGGAGATCAACCACTGAATTAATTGAATCTTCAAGATTTGCAAGAAACTGTTTTTGTGCTTCAAATTTTCCACTTCCATTCAAAATGTTTGATTTTGTTAGTGATTGTGCACCTAGTAAACACCAGACATATGTTCTGATAGACTCATTGACGCGCTCGACTCCTGCTTGAGTAAACCCGTCAGATTTATCTAAGACAAATGTGGTCCAGGCGTTAGACTGCTTCTGCTCTATTGATCCTATCCAGACTTGTGATTTTGATGAGAATGAAGTGTACCCAGGGTAGTAATCTTGAGGGTATTGTCTGTGGCTCATAGCATAATACAATGTACCCATGCCATGGTGATCATCAAGTTTTTGTGTGAAGTCATACTTAGTGCCAGGGTTAATGTTAAATTCATTACAGATGCGTTCAAATGCTTTCATATCCATGGGGTTATTAAACCTGTTGAAACTGGATTCAGTTGGTAGTGGTGTATGAAGTTCTGACAGTATACGTCTAAGCTGGTAGTAAGTGTGAAAACGATACACAGACCTAATCAGTTTGTTTGAGTGATTCAAATGATCTGTAAATGAAACACCACAGCCTGTAGTAGAACATAGTATGGCAAAGTTGAGTTGGTTTTGAAACATCTGTAGTGGACTTGAAGACCACTTTCTTGCAGTAGAGTCATCTGTTATTGGAGGGTTTAGGTAATGATCAAACGGATTCGGTACTTTGACTTGAAATAGGTCTTGTACGCTTGCGTCAGACACAGCTATGTCAAGCTGATTTAGTTGAATTATTTTCTGTTCATAAGTAGGTGCGACATTGTATTTGGCATCCACATTAAATTGAAATGCGTTTGTAGTGGTAATGGTTGGTGATTTAAATTCCATCCTTTTTTATATGAGATAATAAAAATGTTTATTACCTTAACAAATCTTGTCACAAGCAAACCAGTGTGGTTAACTAATGGGATTGATAATCGTGATGGTAGCAAGGCTGCAGCTATCCATGAAATGTTCTACACAGTAAAATGGTTTAATGTAGAAGATGACATATATAATAAAGTAATTTTTGATGGTAAGACTGAAGCTATACCTCCTGGCTATTATGACTTTTGTACTATAGCTGAATGGTTTCAAAGTAAATTTAAAATCAAAGCAACTTTAAATCCAGCTAACCTACTTGTTACATTAGAATCTCCGACACAAGATTGGTTAAGGATCTCAGATAGATTTGCATATTTACTTGGATTTTATATTGACGAAGATTGGTGGAGAACAGATGATTTAGGTGATTTTAAGTTTGGTATTATATCAATGAAGACAAAAAAACTTAAAATAACTGGAAAACGTCCTGTCAATTTGTCAGTACACAGAGTGCTAAATGTTTATTTGAAAGAACTAAACACATCTGAGAATGTTCACAATGGAAAGCCTTCAACTTTGTTGAGATGCTTACCAACTGGAACTGCTCCGTATTGTGAAAGTGTGGTTGTTAGATTTCCTAATTTGCAGTTTAAGAAATTAGGTTCCAGTTTCTTTGAGTCACTGAGTATATCTGTAACTAATCAGGATGACAAACCAGTTCTTATGCATGATTTTAGTGTTGTGTTGGAAATTAAATAATTTTATTTTTGTTTATAAAAAATGAGTGGTGGTCCAAAGTTGAGAATCATACCAGTTGCATGTCCAGTAACAGAATTGAAAGATTTGGCAGACGTACAGGATTTTGAGAAGGAGGGGGATGTTGGAGAAATATATGGTTTTGAACTTGATTCAAATGGCATGTACAAGAGGAAAGTAATTGTCGACATGAAAGACGGTGAAAAACAGATTCCTAAACTTGGTCAGCTACGTGATGTTACTGTACCTACTCCACCTGTAAATAATTCGCCCTACAACTTAATACATGTGGGAAATAAGTGGGTGGTTTCACCTGTACCTGTTCCACCACCCACAATTGACTGGGACATAAAGTTGGAATTTATTAGTCCTTATGTATACACTGATGACGAAGGTGCCTTAGTGTTTAGGAAGGTTGTTAATTCTGGGCCGCTTATTGTAAGTCTTGTTCCAAGCTTTGCCCCAGACAACAATAGCAGAGAAAAACTGAAAGTTGAAAATTATGAGAAACGGAGATATCTTCTTACAACTAGAAAGGGTAGATCAGATACTTCTGTTGTGTTTATGCCAGCAAGCTTAGTCATGGCTAGAGAAGTGACAATAGTATTTGAAATTATCATGAAATCTGTTGCTACTGCTAAAGAGGCTCAAATTGCACAAGGAATTAAACTTACATGGGACGAAACAGTAACAGAATCATCAAAGGTCTTTATTGCTATTACAAAAAATAATGATGTTATTAATGTTTTGAGCAGTGTTCCAGCTGTCAAGGTGGTGGTCGACAAAACAACTTTTGTTCGTCTAACTTACATAAACCTTGAACACATTGATCTTGTTGCATTTTATTATGCCAGCAAATTGTATACTTTTGAAGAGTTGCAAAATGTAATTGCTGATTAAATAAAAAAAATATTTGTCAATAAAAAAATGGTAAACCTCTATCCACAACTACCAACGCTTGATCCGACTGAAACAAATGTGACGACTAAAACAACACTTGCGCCTGATCCACATATGCCAATTGCTTCAGATAAAACATTACAGGCAGATGCATTCAGATTAAATAATATTACAGAAGCTTTGAAATATTTGGAGAGTGAGGAGGCGAAATACTCACGGTGCAAAAGGAGGTATAAGTCAGTATTTAATTCTGTTCAAAACACTTCTATGGCTATTGGTGCAGTTTCAGCTTCATGTTCTGTAGGGGGTATTGTTCTGTTCGCCACAGGAATTGGAAGTTTGGCTGGAATAGCAGTTGAGGGTGTTAGCGTTGCTACATGCCTGGCTTGCTTTGGTTTGGAAGCTTTGAACAAGAGGTTTCACACAAAATTACAGAAACATGAAGCATTGAGTACGCTGGCTGGTGCAAAGCTGAGCAGTATGAAACTTATTATCAGTAAGGCATTGAACGATAATTTTATTGATGACGAAGAATTTAAGCGGGTCCAGGATGATTTAAATAATTACAAAAAACAGAAGTCAGAAATACAAAATAAAATGCGTAGTCAATCTCCAGTGAATGTTGAAGAACTTAAGGCCAGTTTTTTAGCAGAGGGAAAAAGGATAGGGGTACAGGAAACCACAGAAAAACTACACAATCTTTTAAACAAATAAAAATCAGATTTGGTAATCAATCAATATTTTTGTCATATGCTTCGCAGAGAGATGACACGTCATTTACACCACTTGTGCCTGATTATTTAACCCCATCAGCACCACCACCTGAGTATTACTGAGAAAAAAAAGTTTTTTTATTGTCCTTGTATCTTGATAAATCTGTCTCAGTGTCTTGGGACTTGAGTCAAGTTGTTGTAAGAACTTAGGGTAAGTACTTGTAAGAACTTAGGGTAAGTACTTGTAAGAACTTAGGGTAAGTAATTAATAAGTTTTTATGACAACACACTTAAAGGTTACCTCTGCAGGTTCCTAAAAGTTAGTTGCAACTTGTTAATAAGTATTAAGTTTCACTTGGCATCACTTGATCAGGTTCATGATTAGGTTTTTATAGAGACAATAGTTATAGAGAGAGAACAATAGAGTCCCGATAGATAATCAGATCAATAGAGCCGCATCAGTCATGCTCATCACTTTTTTAAAATCAAAGGGTTGATTCGGAATTAACGGGGGTAAAATTGGGGTCAACATTTTGATATTAAAAAATGATGTAAATTAATGACTGATGCGGCTCTATTGAATTCATTGTCTATCGGGACTCTATTGTTCTCTCTCTAAGACTACTGGCGGTCCATTAATGTCAAATGTCACTACCGGACCGGTAAAATCGCTAACGGGGCGATAAAAACCTTACCGTGTCGTTATCAATGCCGTGCCGGTAAGATTCCCAGTAAGGCAAACGGCAGTCCATGAATAGCAAGTTTGCAAACTTAATGGGTCGGTAAGGGTCCAATCGTCTGCCCATGAATTCCGGCCCAGGGCAAGATTGCTCATAAATCTTACGTTGTTGGCTCACTTGCGATAGCGATAGATTTATTGCGTTTGTGTATCGGGCTAGTTGTCGTCCGTCCGTCTACAGTCGTGAGTTCGTCCGCCCGTCAACCGTCCGCCATTGTCCAGCGGCCGTTAGCCGTGGTAGGTAAACTTTAACGTTGGCATTTTCTCGGAGACTATTAAAGCCACGGTCTTCAGATTTGGGCACTCAGACTTGGCCCAAAGATACTTTGTGGTAATACCTGTCTACACATACAATTGCGTTGATCTCTGGCAAATGTCAAGGTTACAGTGGATCAGGAAATACGTCCAAAACAGCAATATTTTGACAAAAGAAATTGTCTGTGCTGAATACTACTCACCACTTAAACCCAAACATGGACGGTATAAAGGTCAATAATAATAATAATAATAATAATAATAATAATAATAATAATAATAATAATAATAATAATAATAATAATGGATATTTATATAGCGCTGTAACGCACGCAGACTTGCCCCCAGTCGCACGAGTACAGACAACAGACGCATACACCACCACTGACTCAGTCGGGCGCATTTACGCGATAAAACTCAACACACTAGCTCTCTTTCTACTATGGGTCTTTATAAAAGTAAACACTAAGAGATCACTCAAAAGCTCATGTACACCACACCTTCCCACTACAAGCAAATCAACACCACATACACATACACAATGTAAATGCCAGGCTAGGTAATTGTCTCTCACAATCCAAGCTGTTTTACGGGTGTTCTCGCTTGGTAACGTTCTGTCCTTTCACGTCTAGGCGTGAAAGTCTTTCTTCGCACGCCTCCGTAGCGCAGTGGTTAGCGTGTCGGACTGGCGGCCGGGAGATCCGGGTTCGAATCCCAGCCGAGTCAAGCGGGATTTGTCCTACCTGGGTCGGCTCCTACCCAGAGCGGGTGTGATATGGACCCAATGGGAAGGCTGATGCCACGCAGCCGAGACTCACCCACTTTACGGGTGCGACTTTGGGGGTGCTACCCGGGTTATGACACATCGTAAGGTGTGAATGATTACACCGCAGGTGTCCGCAGTTCCCGGGCCTGGTTAACACCAGGATATTTATGACAGGAAGCGTGGAATGCGGCCCTGTCACGCAGTCCCCAACCACATGGACCACCATGGCATCATCATATAATCACCCTCATCCTCATCATCATGCAAAATGAAAAAAAAAATGCTGTTCCAGGTTTCTGATCCCTCAAGGTCTCCGTCTCATGGTGACCTAATCCCGGTCCTCCAGGAGCCCTAGGTGCGCGGTTGTCTTCGGCCAGACCTGCTGCTGTGCATGGAAGGACGTAGTGGTTGACTCGCCACCTCTGGGGGGAGCTCCCATTTGTCGACTCCGCGATTAGCATTGTCGTACGTAGGGGGAACAGTAGGTGTGGTCACCTGTAGGCTACACTGAACACCACCGAAGTGACTCGGCAGCAGTGCGGAGTTTCCTCCGGAGGGAGTCCCCTACTACCTGACATATATATATAGCGGCAGGGCCGGGAGTCAGGCTGAAACAACTAGCGAGCCTGGGTGAGCACACTGGGGTTGACAGGAATGAGCGGCGTGAGAGGAAGATCTCTGAGGTCGACAAGGAAAACTTGGAGTAGCAAAAAAAAAGACAAAACACAAAACAAACCAATGGCAAGAACTTAAAAGAAGGCCCACAGAAATATCAACAACCTACGCAAAAGAAACAGTGACTTACTTGAAAGACGTCCAGATGGAACGAAAAAATAAAAAATAAACGATAGACCGAAGAGCAAGGAAAAAAATACTACAAGCTATACAAAAGGAAGAAACAAGAACTAGTTCCTCGTAAGATCCAGAAACTACCTAAACGACGGATCTTACCCCCTAGAATCAGAGAAGGGGAACTAATACAAACAAACAAACAAACAAACAACCATATAGCAATCAAATCTTATCCTGAATCCTCTACCTAACTAACACCTTCGGCCCTCTACTCTAACCTACCGCTAGAAAAAAAACAAACACAGGGTCACCACTGTAACGCACGCAGTCGCACGTACAGACTCTCGCACAACAGACGCATACACCGCCACTGACTCAGTCGGGCGCATTCACGCGGTAAAACTTAACACATTAGCTCTCTTTCTACTATGAGTCTTTATAAAAGTAAACACTAAAAGATCACTCAAAAGCTTATGTACACCACACCTTCCCCACTACAAGCACATCAACACCACATACACAATGTAAACGCCAGGCTATGTAATTGTCTTTCACAATCCAACCTGTTTTACTGGTGTTCTCGCTTGGTAACGTTCTGTCCTTTCACGTCTAGGCGTGTAAGTCTTTCTTCGCACGCTTCCGAGTCGTTCCGTTTCTCGTACCGTGGACGTCCTCTTAACTCGCTCCATAGCGCAGTCCTTGCTGACCCGGGTGTCTCGGCACCGGTCGCTCACTCCCTGAGTGGAGAGATAACCTCACAATAGGTCCCTCGGCCGCAGCCTCTGTTGACTGACGTCTCGGCGTCCGTCGCTCTGCTCACGACAAGCACTCTGAATAATAAAGTCCTCAATCATAACACTTGCTAAACACACACATATTGGATGATATGAGATACATTACGTAACCTGGCGGATACACATAACTCACACGTTCATTCACACACACACGTGCTTTATAGACCGAACTACGTTCGTAACACCCCATAACTCTGTCACTACATTGAAACAGACTATAACCTAACACTCGCCATACATTATCCCATACACTGGAAAAGACTATACTTAACCACGTACTACCTTCATAACAATATAGGCATACACACCTCACATTCCTTAGTTATCCATCTCAGTAAATAACTACATAGGAAAAACACCGGTTACCTCAACGAATTCCAAACCCACATAACTGAACCAAACCAGTCACCGCTACACAACCGTTACCTCCTCCTAACGCATACTATCTTTAACTCAGTAACCATTAATAATACATACAAAAAACATACCTGAATTCTAGGTTTCAGAGTCTTAGAATACGGCTAGTGTATCTGACATACATCCGTTTACAATGACAGCCTAGCCCGCACTGATAGACTGAGCTCTCGCTAAACTATCCGTACAAAACGTTTCCCTATGATCTCACGTGGGCTTCGTGCCCACACGGAATGTCTGTCACAAGGCGAACCGCTGACAAAACCGTACCATACAAAACCCTTTGTGTGAACCCTATGCGTGAGCATAGAGTTTCTTCACAAGCGCCTAACCTCCTGACGAGCTCTAGGCGCTTTACAACGGACAAACATCACGCAAATATAAATATACAAATAAATAGATATTAGCAAAATAAAAAAAACACAAATTCAAACAGCCACAAAAACACTGGTGGCTTTGTGCACATACACGATCAGGAACACACACACACACACACACACACACACACACACACACACACACACACACACACACACACACACACACACACACACACACACACCGAACACTAGCACGAACAAATCATCAGCAGGCAGACTTAAAAAGATATGTTTTGAGTGAGCTGTTAAACGAATGACTGCATTGAGCGTGGCGTATTTCTCGTGGAAGGCTGTTCCATAGCAGAGGACTCTGGTTACGAAAAACAGCGTTTTGGCAGAGGGAATACAAATAGTGCGGGTGTCAGATAAAGATTGTAGCTGTCTGGATGGAGTGTAAATGTGCAACAGATCAGAGAGACAGATAGGTCCACATGCAAAGAGAGCATTGTATGTCTGTGAGAGAATTTTATACTGTATCCTAGCAGGGACAGGCAACCAGTGAACTTTGTGAAGAAGGGGCGTTACGTGGTCTGTCTTACGGGCTCTAAGCACAAGACGAGCAGCAGCATTCTGGACTTTTTGCAGTCTCTGTCTCTGTCTCTCTCTCTCACTGGGATGCTATCTATGCAAAAGTGGTCTTACTAATTTGGATGACCGTATAGGTCAAGGGTCAAGAGAGATGAGAAAATGAGTATAAAATGCCAATATTTTGGAATGTTATTATCTGTTTGCGTTTTGGCAAAATTTTCAATAAAATTTGGCACAACGGCAACACATTTCTAAACGTACCAATTTAGTTGACCTTTCGCAGAGGTGAAAGGTCACGAGGTTTTGACAAACGTGAGAAAATGCATACATGTTGTGAAAACAGACTTCTCTGGTGCAGATGCCACCTCTCTACTCGTATTAAGATACCTGAACACTTTTAGAGACCTGTTGGAAAGTTGATGGTCGCTAAGGTCAGACTTATTACCTTTTTGCTCATCCACGTGAGTCTTAAGGACTTCGCCATTCTTGTTTGTTTCTAGTTCTTTTATAAACATTTGTGTCGGTCGAACAAATGTCACGTCGACGAGTTGTCGGTTGGACATGTGTAGTTGTTTGTGTGCGTAGCGCTCTGCACATGAATGAAAGTCATTATAGGGGCCTCTTTGCACCAATGCATGTTCTGTTAGGTCTGAAAACTTGTCTTTTGTGTTTGTCTGTCTGAATGAAAGTATCTTTTTATGGTATCCGTATTTCCCACTGCCTACCGATGTTGATTATGCAGCCTAACGTTTCAAGCACCAACATTACTGTACGTAATGAAGCTGATAGGTAATAGAAACAAGGTAAAAACAAGAAAGACAAAGCCCTAATGACTCACGTGTGTGACCAAGCCACATTATAAATGTGACCTTTGTGACCTTGACCTTTCCAACAGGTCACTGAAATGAGCAAGCGTTCAAGTGTCTTAACGTAACTTTTGTACCAGCGAAATCTGAGTTTTCTCAACATGTATACAAACATTTGTCAACCCTCCGAGACCCTTGACCTTTGTGAAGGACCGACTAAAATAGTATGGATAGAAAGGTGTTATTATCAGCTACCTTTACACCAAATGTGATTTTAAAAAAAAGAAATTGCATAAACTTTGAAAAACTACAATTCTGTCAAAAACTGGCATTATAAAACACTTGCCGACCGCCTGTGACCTTGACCTTTCCAAGGGGTCATCCAAATTAGTACGCATAAAAAGGCCTTACCATAATGTATCTCTTTACCAAGTTTGGGTTTGAAGTTGAAAATAGTATTTCAGGAAAAACAGTTTTTGTCAAAATGTCTTTTTTTTTTTTTACCTGTATCTGCCCCCCCCCCCCCCCCCCCACTCCATGACCTTTGCGAGGGGACCACTAAATTAGTATGCATTAAAAGGTCTTATTATCACCTTTAAATAATAATAATAATAATAATAATAATAATACCGTTATTATATAGGCGCTTTTTCTCAATTTTGGGCGAATCGACTCAAAGCGCCGCGAACTGAAACCCAACACGCACACTCACGTGACAGACACGGATTTACGCCATTTAAGACAAACACAGTGAGTACCCGGAAAAAGAACCCCCGACGGTCCTCCCGAATTAACGGTGACACTTACCAGAGGAGAAAAGTCCGACGCCGGAACCCGTTTTCGAACCTCGCACCTTTGGCATTGGTGGCAGGCGCCTTAACCACTGCGTCACGGACCGCCAAACCAAATCTGACTGAAAAGTTTGCAAAAACTTTGATAAAACAAAAACAAAAACATTGATTCTAACAAAAACTGGCATTTTTCACTCATTTGCCGACCTCTTGTGACCCTTGAGGGGTCATCCAAACTAGTATGCATAAAATGGTCCTACCATCAGATAAGTTTGGGTTTGAAGTTTAAATAGTATTTGAGGAGACACAATATGTGTCAAAATCTGGCTATTTTTTGTGTCAAAATCTGGCTATTTCTAGACCCCTTTTGAACTTGACCTTTGATAGAGGTCACTGAAATTGATGTGTTTAGAAAGTTTTGCTACAAAGTATCCTTTTGCCAAGTTTGAAGTCTGAGGCTTGAATAGTCTCCGAGAAAGAGTCAACGTTAAAATTTACCACGGACGACGGACAGACGACGGATGGCCCATTGCTTTTGCTATCGCACGTATGCCAAAACGTGAAAGTTATATATTTTATTTACATCAGGCTTTATTTCTAAAACGCCATGCAATGGCGAAATTGTGCAGCCAGTAAAATTCCCCCCACATAAATCGTAAACGTTAAAATAGATCGTAAACTTTACGCACGTAACGTCCAAAAATCTCAATACAATTCTTAAAATAGTTGCTGTTAGTAATTCAAGTGATAGAACTTGTACATTTATGTCAAAATCAAGTTTGCAAAGCTCATTCTCTCTTAATTTGGTGTCCATGTTTCGACTGCCCGACGCTAGGTGGTCGTGTGCTACCTCCCCTTCTAGGAGGAAAACAAATATATATATCGAATATGTATAAATATCGAATCTTTTGCAGATTCGTATGCATGAGAGCATTAAATGAGACATCATCAGCTTTCTACTTAAAACTTTTTTTCCAAAGTAAATGTCACATAAATGTTTTTTGCGAACTACCTATATACATTAAAAAAAAGAAGTAGTGTATCATTACTTTTTTTTTATCATACCTTATATCAACCCTATCTGTGCCTTTATCAATTACCATTCTCGTTAATTCTTTACAAAAGTCATTAAGTTGGAACCCCATATTATTTGCGAAACACTAGCCGGGCGTCAATCCCTCGTCTCTGCAAACGGATGTTCAGCACGGTGTGTTCTGAACTATTTTACCAAATTCAATTAAAAGTGCGAAAGAAGTTGTGTGTTTGATGTAAGGCTCCTGACTTAGGGAACCAAATGAGATATTTCAGACAAATATCATAGGCAGTTTTTTTTTTCATGGATAATAGCAACATTAGTATTTTATTATATAAACACATGGGAAATGTACATTTGTACTGTTTTCTTTTGGTGTGCAGAAAGCTGACATAGCCGTGGGCCCGATCTCGGTAATGGCAGAGCGTGAGAACGTTGTGGACTTCACCGTGCCATACTATGACCTGGTTGGACTCACCATCCTGATGCGCCAGCCCACTTTCGATTACTCTCTGGACAAATTCCTTAGAGTGTTGGACGGGGGCGTATGGGGTTGCATCGTTGGCGCATTCTTTGTCTTTAGCCTTCTTATCTGCGTCTTTGACAGACTGAGCCCCTTCAGCTACCAGAACAATCGCAAGGAGTGGAAAGGCGAGGGGCAAGAGCCGAGAGTGTTTACCTTTAAGGAAGGCATTTGGTTCTGCATGATGTCTTTAACACCACAAGGTCTGTCAATTTGTAACTTTGCTTAAGTAGATATAGCTCAGGCATTAAAGACGAATGCGTATTGCTGGCACTACGAATCACGAAATCTAAGTGTGTTGATGGATCGCTACCAATCGGTATCAATAGCTCTGCGATCGATAGCAATATGTGTGGATAGCACTACGTGTCACTAACACTAAGTAGCTTTAGGCCAAAGGCTTGCAAGTCAACGTGTCAGAAGCAATACGTGCTGATAACCCATTTGACTGCCGCCATAAAAGAGCATTATCCTGCAAATTCAACTTAAGGGCACCACATTTTGGTAACAGCTAGCCGTCAGTACCGGATTGGTAAAACCAGTAGCATCCTATCGAGACTTTGGAACCATTAAAAAAATTCGTTTGTGTCTTCATCTTTTGAATGACCATTTTACCACCATTACTTTTTAACCGCAGCTAAATCGTGTTATTTTAAATTAGTAACATTTCGTTTTCGTTTTTGAGTAGATTGATTACAGGGGAGTATGACGATTGCTTACATGAATACCAATTTTTAAAATGGCCACCATTTTCTAGATGGAGGCCCTATGTTGGTTTTTTTTTTAAGTTTTGGGGTGCTAAACAATATAGGGCACCAGGCTGCTGAAGTTAGAATCAGTGATAAGATAAAATATATCAGACCAGTAGGAGCCTTTTTAAAAAAAAGTATGTTGGTTTTTTTTTTTAAGTTTTGGGGTGCTAAACAATATAGGGCACCAGGCTGCTGAAGTTAGAATCAGTGATAAGATAAAATATATCAGACCAGTAGGAGCCTTTTTAAAAAAAATATATGTTTTGCATGATAATTATTTATTTCGTGTCCACTTTTTCATCAGCCTCTTTTTTTAAATTTTTCAATATTTTTTATTTGAGAGCATAGTGAAGGAAAGTATATGAAGGTTGACATACAATTTTTTGAGGTTATGAAACTAGACCGTAGTATTGATATAATACCACGCATCTTATTGGATACGAACATGGCTGCCATTTTCAAAATGGTCGCCTATCACACATCTGTAGCCTTATGACGGGTTGGTTGGTTGGTTGTACATTGCTTAACGTCCCGACAGCAACAAGACTGATTGATAACGGTGATATGTATTACATCTTACATGTCTGAATGGTCAAATGTATGAAAAATAACTCAGGTAGTTATGTGTTACAATGGAATTTGGAAACAAAGACACGCCTTAGCCCTTTTAAATGTAGTTCCCGTGGCAACTAGTGTTTTTTAATGTCCAGAACCAAATGTAATAATGTTTTACATACTGTTTCTATAATCAGTATACTTGGTCGATTCCAATTGTAGTTGGTAAATAGTCCTTAACTAGATTGACTGACATTTAAAAACATCATGTCTAACATGAAGGTGAAGGTCGCAGCCTGTATCTATTACTAAATCTGCTTCAACAAATTGTGTCTAAACCGCTGTTCAAACCTGGTTCCTGGTAGTTCAAGTGATCACTGTTGTAAAATAAAGAACATGATAAGTCATACCAGTATTTTTTACTTCAAGGTCAAGGTCACAGTGATTCTTACACTGACTGTATTTTCAGGCAATTTTCTGAAAACTGTTAGACGGATTTAAAACAAACACTATGGATTGATATTATGGAACAAGAACAAGTTCACAATAAAATTATAAAGTCCTTGACATTGATGTCAGGGTCATCTCTATTTTATGTTTACAGTTGATTCTATTAATGATTTTTTGTATCATATGTAGAGAGCTTTATTTAAGATTGTGCGTAAATTGGCTCATTACTACCGAAAACCAGCTCACATCGGAATTTTGCATACAAAAGAAGCTACATTTGCATAAGCACGAATCCGATACGAATACGATCCGAACCCGATGCGATGATGCAATTTTCCTTCAAAAATTGCGTCATTTTCGTTTGAAGCTGGATGCGAATTCGTTTATCGCATCGGACATATGGAAACACACAAACATGAAAAGGACTTGCACGATTTTAATTTCTGTTTCGGACCTGCTTCAGATTCGTATCGGTTTCGTATCGGATTCGTCTTTATGGGTAGCCGCCTTTAGAAATAGATTCTTACATCGATGTTTAGGTGATACGGAGAATCTCACTCTCATGGTCTTAAAGCCTCATCCTACTCGCTTTCGCTCGTAGGATAAGGTTTTAAAAACACTCAGATGAGATTTTCAGTATCACCTAAACACAGATGTAAGAATCTATATGTTCATCTTTCAAGCAGCTGTGTTTCTACCAAGTAACGCAAATATACTATCAATGAAGGGTCTGTGTTTGACAAGCAAAATTCTAGCAATTTTAAATGTTTATTCCATAAACAAACAGCTATAACGTATTTCTCTGTCAACGGTGTGTAAATGCCCACCAGTAATTTGGATGTTGTTTTCTATTTAAATGATGGACAAAGATTGCAAAATGTTATTTCTCTCACCCCAAAATCGGCGATTTTTTAATATTGGTTGCCATGGTGGCATTAAGCAAAATCTTCGATACCCCAGGTGTGGAATTTTCTTCTATCGCGATTTGTTTACCGCCGTGCCAAATTTCAGAGCAATCGACTCATAATGCACGCTTCTGGCTATAGGTGAGGACCCTAAAGGACATATTAATTTGAGCTACAATAGAACTGGAAGTCCTGACCGTATGATCATTGTGCTCAATATAGTTTCAATCGTATTGCATTTATATTTTTCATTCTTTCAACATATCGAATAATTCAACATTTCACAATTTACGTTTGGGTCATTTAAATATTTATCACTTGTTGAACAAGATTCCCGATTTGTGCGTTCTCCTCTCTCAGCCCACCCCCTTTCATATTTTCGGAATTACAGAGTCATGTTTACGTTCCAAAATAAGTGACGCATCTATTTCGATACCAGGGTTTTCAGTAATCCGGCGCGATCCTGTACGTCCCCAACAAAAGGATTAGCTGTATTATATACATGACTCTATTGCGCACTTTACACGCATAAGAACAGACAAAATCAGACTCTGTTGAAAACGTGTGGGTTGAGGCGAAGACAAAGAATTCAGCCTATCTGCTTGTTGGATTTGTATACAGAAACCTTTCTGCATCATTTGAGTGGTATGACGACTTTTTAAAATGGCGGATAAGGTTAACAAAAGTAGCAACGAAGTGTTATTACTGGGCGATTTTAACATTAATTTGATTGTCTCGAACCCTGCTTGGGAATCTACAATCACTATGGTAGGTCTCCCACTCTAATTAATCATGTATAAAGACAAGTGTTTTTAGTTCTTGTGCTCTTCAAGTGGCGATCAGTGACCACTACCCTATGTGCTGCAGCTGGGCTCTGAGGGTGGACAAACAAAATCTGAAAAAAGCATACCACTATTTATTACAGATTGTTTAAAATGTTTAATAGGGTTATGTTTCTAGCCGAGCTAAATGAAACCTCTTTTCGTTCGGTTTACAATCGTACTAATCCTGAAGATGCGTTGGCCGAATGGTATGGATTGTTCCTTCGGGTTTTTGACTATTATGCACCGTCGTGCGAAAAGAGGGTGAACCATGCATGTGCATTTACCCCAGTGGCTAAGCAATGGCATAAAAAAAGAACATGGCTGTCAGAAATGAACTAAAGCGCAACAAAGAGTGGTGCTTTCCGCAATGACATCGAGTTAAATACATGGTCTTAGAGGCCCAGGAAAAACACTTTAAGCGATTGATGGACAACAAAACACACCGTTTCTGGCGGGCGCACCCTTAATGCGTTCACTAAATCGCGACAAACAGTACCATGTACATCTATATCTGCAAACACGTTTGACAATCATTTTTTGTCCCTAATGATTCGTTGTTAATCAGTACGACAACTATCCGAAAGGCTTACTGATTTTTGTGAGGACAAACTCGCGCCAAACTGAGAGAGAGAGAGAGAGAGAGAGAGAGAGAGAGAGAGAGAGAGAGAGAGAGAGAGAGAGAGAGAGAGAGAGAGGGAGAGAGGCCGTTTACACTTGCAACCCGGGTTGAACCCGAGTAGATTTGAACAAGGGGTGAACCAGGGTTGATGCGTTTACACTTGCATTTGGAACCGGGGTTGACACTGACGCTCACGTAACACTCGGCTCATGGTGTTTTGGGGCTTTTGTAGTTGGATTGCGACCACTCTTTCTTTTTATTTTTATTATTTTTCATATATTATTTCTTGCGGCATAGAAAGAGGTGATCTCGAACACGAGATTCAAGCTACTTGTACAGCAAAGTTTTTTTTTCTTTTTTTTTTAAATAAAAAGAACGTTTTTCTTACACGATCATGACCTTTATAACAACGTTGTTGATTAGCAGCACTCTTACATTGTCAGTTTGGCAAACATTTTATTATCAGAAGTGTTTGTTCTCTGCCATGGTGTCAAGACTGCTGGAGGCAAAACGGGCAGCACTGAAACTTATGATGAGCACCTTCAGCCCAGACTGTCCATGTGCACAATCAATGTCGAAGGTACAGAAATTCCTGCCAGTGGCGTCATGTCCCCGAATTTTTGGCAACATGCACAGTGATAACGCAGAATGGAATGCAGTTTAGATCCAACCCCGGTTGAACCCTGCTTGGGACCAGGTTTGAAATCAACCTTGCTACAACCCGGGATGGGTCAAGTGTAAACGCTCCAACTCAGGTTGTACTCTGGTTCAATCCGGTTTGATGTGCAAGTGTAAACAGCCTCTCTGAGAGAGAGAGAGAGAGAGAGAGAGAGAGAGAGAGAGAGAGAGAGAGAGAGAGAGAGAGAGAGAGAGAGAGAGACAGACAGACAGACAGACAGACGGACAGACAGACGGACAGAGAAAGAGAGAGAGAGAGAGAGAGAGAGAGAGAGAGAGAGAATGAAATGAAATGAAACTTTATTTTTCAAGGATAGAGATAGAACAATAGAGATTTGAAAAGCATTAAAATCGATAATGCCACATCGATCAATAAATCACGCCATTTTTGATAATAAACCCATTGACCCCTCATCACCTCTCCACCATCAACAATACACCCTGCTGATTTTTTGAAAATGGCGACCATGATCAGTGCGGCATTATTTATTTTAATATTTTCAAATCTCTATTGTTCTATCTCTCTAACCATTGTCTCTGATAACACCTAATTATCCACCTGACCAAGTGGTGCCAAGTAAAACTTCATACTTATTAACAAGTTGCAACTAACTTTTAAGAACCTGCAGAGGTAACCTTTAAGTTAGTTGTCATAAGAACTTATTAATTACTTACCATAAGAACTTAGTAATTACTTACTATAAGTTCTTATAAGTTTTTACAAGAACTTGACTCCACTCCCAAGATACTGCCCCCACCGGGTCTGCCGTAGGGGACCTTGGTGGTGGTGTCTACTTTTTAGTTCCTAGGGTCACCTTGTCTAACCCATGCAAGGTGGGTTCTACTCTTTTGGGGGTTTGTATTTCTGTCTTTCTGGTCCATTCATCTGTATTTTTCTTTTGAAATTCTCCTCCTGTCTGCGCTTCTTGCAGTTCTTTTCTTCATTTAGCGCAGGCACGTCCTGAGAAGGCCTTTGTCGCTTACGGGACGTAAAGCAATCTATACTCACTTACTCACTCACCCCAAGATACTGAGACAGATTTGTCAAGATACAAGGGCAACAAAAACTTTTTTTTCTCAATAGTACTCTGGCAGCAGAGCAGATGGGGCTAAATAGTGTTTCACGCTCAAGCGGCATGTGTGGCATGTCATCTCTTTGTGAAATGTATGTCATTAGTATTAAACGATTACCAAAACAGATTTTTACTTCCCTAAAAGATTTTGAAGTTTTTCCTGTTGTTTCCTGTACTCCAATCTTTTCCCTTCTTCTAAAAAACTAGCCTTCAGTTCTTCAACATTCACGGGAGATTGACTACACATCTTATTTTGAATTTCAGACTTCTGTTGTTTGTAATTGCTCATATCATCCTGCACTCTCTTAAATTCATTGTCATCAATAAAATTGTCCTGCAAAGCTTTACTAATGATAAGTTTCATACTACTCAGCTTTGCACCAGCGAGAGTACTCAATGCTTCATGCTTCTGTAACTTTGTATGGAATCTTTTGTTAAGGCCTTCCAAACCAAAGCATACCAGTCCTGTGGCAATGCTAGCTCCTTCAAGACCAATTCCAGTTAAACTGCCGATTCCAGTTGATATCAAAACAATACCCCCTACAGATAATCCAGCTAAAACTGCACCCACAGCCATAGATGTGTTTTGTACAGAATTGAAAACTGTTTTATACCATCTTTTACACCTAGAGTATCTCGTCTCTTCACTTTCCAAATATTTAATTGCTTCTGTAATATTTATTAATCGGAATGCATCTGCCTGTAATGTTTTATCTGGTGCAATTGGCTCATGCGGATCAGTCATCGTAAGTGTCTCAGTTGTTGGTAGTTGCGGATACAAGTTCACCATTTTTTTTATTCACAAATTTTTTTAAAATTTAATCAGCGATTACATTTTGCAACTCGTCAAAAGTGTATAATTTGCTAGCATAATAAAATGAAATAAGATCTATGTGTTCTAGCTTTATGTAACTTAGACGAACAAAAGTTGTTTTATCGACCACTATCTTGACAGATGGGGATACTGCTCGAAACTTCTGTATCAACACCTTTTTAATAGCAATAAAAACTTTTGTTGACTCTGTCACTGTGTCATCCCACGTAAGTTTGATTCCCTGTGCAATATCTGTTTCTTTGACAGAAGCCACAGATCTCATGATAATTTCAATTACTATTGTCGCTTCTCTTGCAATGGCAAAGTTTGCTGGCATAAACACAACAGAAGTATCTGATCTGCCTTTTCTATGCATAAGAAGATACCTTCGTTTCTCATACTCTTGCACTATTAGTTTTTCTCTGCTATTGTTTTCTGGGGCAAAACTTGGAACAATGGCCCAGAGTTAACAACTTTCCTAAATACTAAGGCGCATTCATCATCAGTATATACATAAGGACTAATAAATTCAAACTTTATGTCCCAGTCACTTGTGGGTGCAATTACAGGTGTAGGTACAAGTGAAACTACCCACTTATTACCTACATGTTTTAAGTTGTAGGGCACATTATTTACAGGTGGAAGCAGTACAGTAACATCACGAAGCTGGCCAAGTTTAGGAATCTGTCTCTCTGTGCCATCTTTCATGTCATCGATTACTTTCCGCTTGTACATACCAAAAGAATCAAGTTCAAAACCATATACTTCCCCCACCTCCCCCTCTTTCTCAAAATCTTGTACGTCAGCCAAATCTTTCAGCTCTGTCACCGGACATGCAACTGGTATAATTCTCGGCTTTTGGCCAGCACTCATTTTATAAACAAAAATAAAACTATTTAACTTCTAACACAACACTAAAATCATGCATCAGAACTGGTTTACCATCTTGATTAGTTACAGATAAACACTGTGATTCAAAGAAACTGGAACCTAATTTCTTAAACTGCACAGGAAATCTAACACCCACACTTTCACAATATGGTGCAGTTCCAGCTGGCACACATCTCAACAAAGTTGAAGGTTTTCCATTGCGAACATTTTCAGTTGTGTTTAGTTCTTTCAAATGCACATTAAATACTGTGTGTACTGACAAATAAACAGGTCGTTTTCCAGTTACTTTAATTTTTTTTTTTTTTTTGGTCTTCAATGTTATAATACCAAAAATAGCTTCATCAATATCATCTGTTATATACCAATCTTCATCCAAATAATATCCAAGTAAATATGCAAATCTGCCTGACATTTTTAACCAATCTTGTTTCGGAGATTATAATGTAACAAGTAGATTAGCTGGATTTAAAGTTGCTTTAATATTAAATTTACTTTGAAATCATTCAGCTATAGTACAAAAGTCATAATACCCAGGCGGTATAGCTTCAGTCTTACCGCCAAAAATTACTTTATTATTTATATCATCTGTTACATTAAACCACTTTACAGTGTAGAACATTTCATGGATAGCTACAGCCTTGCTTCCATCACGATTATCAATCCCATTAGTTAACCACACTGGTTTGCTTGTGTCAAGATTTGTTAAGGTAATAAACATTTTTATTATCTCATAAAAAAAAGCATGATGGAATTTAAATCGCCAACAAGCGTCAATACAAACGCATTTCAATTTAACATAGATGCCAAGTACAATGTCGCCCCAACTTATGACCAGAAAATAATTCAGTTAAATCAGCTTGACATAGCTGTAAACGAGCAAGATTATTTCAAGTGAAAATACCCAACCCCTTTGATCATTACCTAAACCCTCTAATGCTACTGCAAAAAAAGAGGTCCTCAAGCCCACTACAGATCTTTCAAAACCAGCTTAACTTTGCCATACTATTCAATTACTGGCTGTGGTGTTTCTCTTACAGACCATTTGAATCACTCAAATAAACTGATTAGGTTATCTATCGTTTTCACAGGTATTACCAGCTTAGAAGAATACTATCAGAACTCCATGTCCCACTGCCCACTGAATCCAGTTTCAAGAGGTATAACAACCCCAAGGATATGAAAGCATTTGAACGGATCTGTAATGAATTTAAAATCAGCCCCGGGTATGACTTTACACAAAAACTTGATGATCACAATGGCATGGGTACATTGTATTACGCTATGAGTCACAGACAATACCCTCAAGATTACTACCCTGGTTACACCTCATTTCCACAAAAATCACAAGTCTGGTTAGGTTCAATAGAACAGAAACATTCACCTGGACCACATTTGTCTTAGACAGGAGTGATGGGTTTACTCAAGCAGGAGTCGAGCGCATAAATGAGTCTATCAGAACATATGTGTGGTGTATACTAGGAGCACAATCGCTAACAAAAAAAATCAAACATTTTAAATGGGAGTGGGAAATTCGAAGCACAAAAACAGTTTCTTGCAAACCTAGAAGATTCAGTCAACTCAGTTGTTGATCTCCCATCAAGCATACAGCGCTACCAAGACATTCTCAGATATGCTAGATCGAAAGTTGACTTTGTAGTTGGCATCGGGTTATACATGTTACCCTCTGACCTTCAACTCCAAATGGGGACAATAAAAAATTATAATAATGAAATAATTGTTGCTGGTCGTGATCAAAAATTAGGCTTCAATCAATCTGTAAACTTGGGGGCAGCAACCACACATTTACAGTCATTAAAACCATTAATAATGCCTGTACAGACAGTAACAGCTCTGGCCCCAGCCCTGGCTCTGACCCCGGCACCCATACAGCCAGTAACACCAACACTAACCCCCGACTCGGCCCCTCCGGTAAACACACATGAGTCAGAGAAAACTGCATTGGTAATAGGCCTTGGGAAAACTGAATTTGTTCTTATTCTATTACAAACAAGATACATCCATCATTTCGAAAACATTGTGATATTCTGTCCTAAGATCAAACACAACAAAGCTTATCACAACCGTTTGTTCATTTGGACTGACAGCAACATCTGTTTAGTTGACCCTGAGATAAAACTGAATGACTACCTGCAATATTTTTACAAGCAATTTGAAGGACAACCAACTTTGTTCATTGTCGACGATTGCTCAGCAGAGAAAGACATTGTCAAAAAGAGAAACATACTGGCAGAACTGGCCTTCAGTGGCAGACATGCAAATGGATTCTTACTCAAAAATATAATGCTGTACTAAAAGATTTTCGAGAGAAACTAAAGTTTATCTGTTTGTTTTACTGTAAGGATCATGACAGCTTTGAAGACTGTCTCAGAGAGAATGATGTTATACCAAATAAACATGAACGAGACATTGTGAAAAAAAAACCTGAAATCAACTAAGCATCTAAAGCTTATTTTAAAAACAGATCAGCCCAACTGGGTATGGGTTAGTGAATTAATTTATACTTTTGTTTTGTCCATAAAAAATGACAGAAGGACAAATCATGCAATATTGGCCTATTGGTGAAATCATTATTACATACTACTTTAAGATGTTAAATATGTAAACGGGCTTAAAAAAGTTACACCTGAAAAATTATTTATAACACCAGCAACATTGTACATGACAGGTAATATAATTTTGGGTGTCGATAATCCATTTAAACCATCAATAATACAAAAAATGACTGTTAATATTAAGACACAAACTTTTACTGTTAATGAATATTACAGTGGCTGGTTTAATGCAGTGTGTAATGATTTAGAGAAAGAACTAAACCAAACAAATTTATATTTTCCCAGTGTTGCACTTAATAAAATGGTAATACACATGCAGTGCTAGTGGTAATATTTTTTTCTATTATTATTTTGTCGGACAAATAAAAATGACGGACAATGTTCAAAGCTCGTCAAGCCCGCCAAGCTTAAGAAACGTGTTTCACACCACAGACTTGCCTATATCTAATAGTAACAATGAATCAATAGAAAACTCTTTTTCTGTTATACAAGATAATCTTTTCACAGGCAGTGTAAAGATTCAGGTTGTTGCTAAAATAGAATTTAACAGAGTAGATGGTGAAGTGATTGTATCATATATCTCGACAAGACAACACACAGTTAACACAAGAAGAGAATTGGAGAACGTGTTTAGAGAAAGACTGTTGCTAGACTTTCTTGAAGCAATTGATAAAGCAAAAATGAAGGGGTCAGGTTGGCACGAAGGTCATGTGCATGAACTACAATTAAAACGGTCAAGGTATCATCCAATATTGGGTAAATCATGGTTGCCACTGCCAACAGAGGTTGCAAACAAAAAGGCTGTCGTCAATATTCAGAACAAATACCACCATTGTTTCATGTGGTGTGTCCTTGCTAAACTACACTTTGTAAAAACAAGACCTGATCGCGTATCTAACTACACCAAATTTGTAAGCGAACTCGATTTCAGTGGTATAGATTTTCCTAATAATGTAGAGGACATAGACTTGTTTGAAAAACTAAATCCTGGCATATCTGTGAATGTGTATGTATGGGATAATGAGACTGTTGACAAGATACAACCCATTAGAGTATCACCACTTGCTCCAACCTACGGACAGCCAGAAGATAAGCATGTTGACATGTTATTAATAGGTGATAATGATAACTTTCACTACACAATTATCAGGAGTATGTTACGACTAATTCATTATCATGTATCAAAACACAATGGCAAACAGAAAGTGTGTAAAAGATGTTTACAAAGATTTCCTTCAATTAAAGTAGCGCACAAACATGTCCAGCACTGCAGGTCAGCTGATGACATTCAAACAGTACTTAAGTATCCAGATCCTGGTAGTCAGGTTTATTTCAAGAACTATGGAAATCAGCAAAAGCTGCTGTTTACAGTGTATGCTGATTTTGAATCACTGGTTGTTCCGTATGACGGTCCTGTTCCAGAATCATTACCAAAGACAGTTACGTTGAGTGACCAAGTGGTGTGTTCTTTTAGATACATTCTTGTTAGGTCAGACGATGTGCATACAGAACCTGTTATCTACAGAGGAGAAAATGCAGCATGTCTGTTTTTAATAGGAATGAGACAACTGTATAGTCAGGTAGTACATTATCTCACAACATGTCAGATGCCTTTGGTGATGACAGAAGAAGACAAACTAAATTTTGATACAGCTGTGATGTGTTGGATTTGTGAACAACCCCTACATGATAAAGTTTGTGACCATGATCACATAACTGGACGTTACAGAGGTGCTGCACATAACAATTGTAACTTGTTATTAAAAATAGATCCTAAGACATATAAGTTACCAATCTTTTTTCACAATCTCAAAGGGTATGATTCACACATTATCATGTGCGCTGTGGATGAGTCTTACAAAAACATTAGTTGTATTGCGCAGACAACTGAGAAGTACTTGACTTTTTATGACTCCATGCAGCATTTGTCTTTAGGGCTTGCTAGTCTGGCAGAAGGCTTGACTGAGTTTCCAATAACAAGAAAATATTTTGAGCCAGAGTTAATTAAGAAAGGTGTCTACCCCTACTAGTACATTGATTACTGGGTTGTGTTTGAGGAAAGGAGACTGCCACCAAAAGAGAAATTTTATTCTACCTTAAATGGAAAAGGTATTTCTGACGCTGAATACCAGCACGCGCTTGATGCATGGGGTAAATTAGGGTGTCAAATGATTGGTGACTACCATGATCAGTACTTGAAAGCTGACGTTTGCTTGCTAGCAGATGTATTTGAAAGTTACCATGAAAAGGGTCTGTTGCACTACAGTCTTGACCCGGGACTGTTTCATAACTAGTCCTGGCATGACATGGGATGCATTTTTAAAATCCAGTAAGATATCTATAGACCTGTTGTCTGATCGTACAATGGGTGAAATGTTGGAACGTGGATTGAGGGGAGGCATCAGTATAGCAGCAAACAACTATGCCAAAGCAAACAACAAATATCTTGATGACCCGAACTTTGACCCCTCAAGGTCAAGGTCATTCATTAGATACGTGGATGCTAACAATTTGTATGGCTGGGCGATGTGTGAGTTATTGCCCTTGAAAAACTTTCAACTGCATGATTTGTCACAGTATGACATAACAGACTCAGGTTTATCAAACTATATTATGAATCCTGACCAGAATGACGCAAAGGGTTGGATTTTTGAAGTCGACCTGGAGTACCCACACCATCTACATGATTATCACAATGATTATCAATTGGCTGTTGAGAAAATGAGTATGATGGGGAAAAAAGAGGACACTAAACTTGTGCCAAATTTAAATGACAAATTTAATTATGTTTGTCACTATCGCTTGCTGCAGTTTCACATCAGACATGGATTAGTACTAAAGAAAGTTCACAGAGGCATAAGCTTTGATCAGAGTGCTTTCATGAAAGATTACATAATGAAGAACACAACATTGCGTGCGAGAGATGGCAACACTGCATTTGACAAAGACTTCTTTAAGCTTATGAACAAAGCCTGTTTTGGTAAGATGAGGGAAAATCATCATCACCACAAAGATGTGAGATTGGTCACAACTGAATCAGGTACTATTAAGCTTACAGGCAAGCCACAGTACACAGGGTAAAAAGAGTTTTATCCATCATTGTATGCAGTGTCACTCAAAAAAAGATTGTTAAACTGGACTAGCCAATATTCATCAGTATGGCAATTCTTGAGCTGTCAAAACTATTGATGCATGAATTTTATTATGATTACTTCAAACCAAAGTATCCTGAGTGTCGTCTGCTGTACACTGACACTGACTCTATGATCATTGATGTGCCTACTGAAGTCTTTTATGAAGACATGAAAACAGAGTTACACATGTATGACACGTCTGATTATCCTAAGGAACACCCGCTGTTTAGCACACAAAACAAGAAAGTGCCTGGAAAGTTTAAGATGAACTAAATGGAGTGCCTATAATTGAGTACATTGGACAGAGGTAAAAAATGTATTCTATACTGCACCAGAAAGGTAGTCAGTCGAAAGCGAAAGGAATTAAAAAAAAAAAACAGTGATTATAAATAAAGACATCCGTCATGAGCATTACAAGCAAGTATTAGATGGAGCATTAATGCCTGATTATCCAGACAAGTCACTGAGGTCAAACAAACACAATCTTGAATTGATCCAAACACATAAGAAGTTGCTTGCAGTAGGGGGACACAAAACAAGTGTTTCACAGTAAGGAGAAGGCTTATGCACCTGGTCATTACAGACTTAAGTTATCTGAACAAATAGCTGATGAATTAATCAATGAGTTAGTTACTGAAATGTCCCAAATGGTTAAAAATGAGTAACAGTGTCTGGGGGAATAATCTGTAATTCTTCTCTGACAAATGCCCTCTGTGGGGCAGGCTCATATAGATAATAAATCGGTGGGTTACTGGGAATTTTTTTTATATTGTGTACGGACGTGGACCAAATGGGGTCGGTTGCTCTGCGTCTGACGTCATTTTCTGATTCTCCAGGTTGATATAGATGTCTCATCTGTTTTGTAAATAAACTTGTCAGGTGCCACTGGCAGTCCTGATGGTCCTGACGGTCCTGATGGTGTTGTTGTTTTTGGCCCTGTCATTGTTTTCAATTTAATAGCATCAGCGGGTTTTACATGTCCTTCATTATTCATTGCTTTTGTCACAGATGGTAATCTCTTAACCCACTCAGTGTTACGTGCGTCATGCATGAGTTCTTTAGAATACTGGTAACTGAAAAGTCTCTCTGATAATTGCTTGTTAAAGTTCTCAACAATTGCCTGTGATCTGTGCACACCTGGAATGCCGTGTCTAACCAGTACGCCATGCTTCGCGAATAACTGATTAACGGCGCCCTTAAACTCAGATCCATCATCGACCTGCACAAGTCTGGGAAATTTTAAAGGGTCTCTTTTATAGATACTTGATAATGCTGTGGCAACTGTGATAGCGTTTTTGTCAGTTATGGTTTCAGCATCTTTATATCTTGAAGCAATATCAACAACAGTTAGACTTGGAGACTGTCTCAAGTTTCAAGCTTATAAGTACACAAACACTTGAGATATTCTTGTTCACACACACACACACACACACACACACACACACACACACACACACACACACACACACACACACATATATACACAAACACAAACACACACACACACACACACACACACACACACACACACATACACACACACGCACACACTCACTCACAGTGACACACATACATACACAAGGCGTTTCGTGCCAAATGTACGTTCTGCAGCAAGGTTAACGTGGCCAGATATAGTAATAATAATAACAATAATAATAATGATAGATTGTAATAATAATGTACATTTATATCGCGCTTAACCTCCCAATGAATGATGCTCTAATCGCTTTACAAGATTATAATTCAAAGAACAAAAAGTACAAGAAAGAAAAAGCTATAATAAATGTTACAAAAACAAAAGTGACACATATCAAAAGCTCACACACACACACACACATACAAAGATTGCAAAAGCACTAAAAATACATCTTAACTGTACGCATAAGAAAAAAGATAGATCTTGAGCAGTGATTTGAAAGCAGACAGAGTTAGAGCATGTCTGACATGGCAATTTTTATCTTGTTACTTTATTGTCACAGTAGGAGGCTTGCCCACATATGACATCATAGGCATGCTTCTGAATGCGCTACGTATAATAGATGAGACTTAAAAAGCATATACTGTAGCGAGGGTGTAGTAGCTTGACAAAACGTCATATTGTTTAGTTACTTCATATTTCATATTCCATGTCTCCTTTGACGTTAACAGCATGATGATATTTGTTATTAAATGCACTCTACTGTGACCATTTAAGTAATACTTTTTTTAAAGTGCGTGGTTTGTAAGTTATTTCCGGCTGCTAGGTGTTAAATTGATTATTTCATTTGTTTGAAGCTTTGTCTTTATTCTATTTGTTCATATGATCATCCTCTTGATCATTCATTGTTTTTGTCAAGGAGGTGGCGAGACCCCGCGCGCATTGTCCGGGCGTCTTGTCGCGGCGACGTGGTGGCTGTTCGGCTTCATCATCATCGCCACCTACACTGCCAACTTGGCCGCCATCCTTACTGTGTCCCGACTTGAGACGCCTATCGAGTCGCTGGATGACCTCTCCAAACAGTTTAAGGTTAAGTACGCCCCAATGAATGGCAGCAATGCAGAGATCTACTTTTCCCGTATGGCAGCCATTGAAGACCGGTTTTATGAGTGAGCTTTTATATTTTTACATCACTTTAATAAAACCATCATTAGCCCCATTTAAGGGGCCTTATCAGGCAAACAAGAGTTAACAGTTTACATTATCCCCTTCATAAATATTATTGGTAAGCCTTCCAATATCACAAAAAGACTGATTATAACAACAGGCATGGGATGATCTTTGCGTCATTGTTCACCTCCTAACATGGGTAGTAGATAATAATAATATACAGTACAATGGTTGGTCATATCCAGCATGGAGTCAAGTCACGTAATTTAGATCTTACACACAAAAAGCTACACAAAAGACTGAAATCTAGACGTTTCCCAAGACTTTTTTTATTGTCATCAGTCTTTTCCTTAGGGGTCATAAAAAATATGTTTTCCGCCACAAATTCGAATCAGTCATTCTCTTTTGAACGTAGGCATCCCAATTTACCTTCAGCTTTAGAACCAAGCAACAACGAATTACAGTGTCTGTCAACTTTGTGTGCATTGCTTGGGGGTGGGTCAACTATGAGGGCTTAATGCATTTTCAACATTGAGCCTGTCGCACACTGCAGATATATAGATAATGAGATTTGTAGAGACAAATTTTCATTGTGTTAAGTTGGGCTCTCAATAATTACCTAATTAAGCCCATCATCTTCCTTCATGGTCGTTGCTTTAAAAAAAAAAAAGGCCCCTTTTAATGCACTCAGTAAAAATAAACACAAAAACATTTCAAAATACATAATGAGATTTCTAGAGACAAATTTCCATTGCCTTAAGTTGGACTTAATATTACCTAATTAAGCACATCATCTTCCATCGTCCCCATGACCTCTCACAAAGTCTATGTCTTTATCAGTGCACTCGGTATATTTCAAATCAAGAGAGATAATGTGATTTAAAAACCACCCAAATTAATTAGATAAACTTATGTTAATTAATTAGTTATTTAAGTGGGGATTTTTAATAACCTGCTAGCTAACAGCTAACTGAACCTGTCAACTTTTTATTTAAAAAATCATGTGCTAGTTAAATAATCCTGCCGCGTTAATAACACAACATCAACAAAAAGTAAATTACAAGTACTTAATAGGTAACCTATAAGTTACCTTCAACTGAGAAGTAACTTCAAAGTTACCTCTACAAGTTTTTATAAGTTAGTTGACATAAGTTCTTATAAGTGACTTAAAACAAGTTCTTATAAGTGTCTTAACATAAGTTCTTTTAAGTTCTTGACTCAAGTCATCAGGTTACTCAGACAGATTTGACAAGTAACATGGACAACAAATAACTTTTTTCTCAGTAATACTCTGGCGGTGGAGCTGATGGGGTTAAATAGTTAAATGTGAGCAGTGTGAATGATGCAAGGGGCGTGTCATCTCTCTGTGAATTGCATGACACAAATAAAGAAAAGTTTATCTTGTTTAAAAGACCTTGCACTTTTTCCATGGTCTCTTTTACCCCTATCTTTTTTCCTTCTTATAAAAAAGATGCCTTTAGTTCTTCAACATTTGCAGGTTGACTACGCATCTTATTTTGAATTTCAGACTTCTGTTGTTTGTAATTGGCCAAATCATCCTGCACTCTCTTAAACTCATTATTATCGATTGTATTGTCCTCTAATGCTTTACTGATAATAAGTTTCATACTACTCAGCTTTCCTCCAGCAAGAGTACTTAATGCTTCATGCTTCTGCAACTTCTTATGAAATCTTTTGTTAAGGGCTCCCAAACCAAAACATGCCAGGCATGTGACAACGCTAACACCTTCAATAGCTATCCCAATTATACTTCCAATTCCCATTGCAAACAGAGCAATACCACCAGCAGATAAACCAGCTGAAACCACACCCACAGCCATTGATGTGTTTTGTACAGAATTGAAAGCTGTATTATACTGTCTATTACACCTGGAGTATTTTGCCTCTTCACCTTTCAAATACTTCAGCGTGTCTGTAATATTTATTGAATGAAATAATAATCTGTCGTCAGGCACAAACGATGGTATTTGCGGATACAAGTTCACCATTTTTTTATGGCAAATATTTTTTTTATTTAATCAGTGATCACAGTTTGCAACTCTTCAGGGGTGTATAATTTGCTAGCGTAATAAAACAAAACAAGATCTATGTGTGCCAGGTTTATGTAATTTAGATAAACTAGAGTTCTTTTGTTGACTACTACCTTAACAGCTATATCTGTGCCTTTTCTAATAGCAATAAATACTTTTGCTGACTCTCACTGAGTTATCCCATGTAAGTTTGATTCCCTGTGCAATATTTGCTTTTTCGACATCATCCAAAGGTCTCATGATGATTTCAAAAACTATTGTGGCTTCTCTAGCTATGGTAAAATTTGCTGGCATAAACACAACAGCCAGATCAGATCTACCCTTTTTATTTGTAAGAAGATACCTTTGTTTTTCATACTCCTGTAGTTTTATTTTATCTCTGCTATTGTTTTCTTTGGTATAGCCTGGAACAAGACTCACAAGCAATGGCCTAGAATTAAGCACTTTTCTAAATGTTATGTTATCTTCTCCAGTAATTACATAAGGGTTAATAAATTCAAACTTTATGTCCCAGACAATTGCAGGAACAACTACCCACTTATTACCCACATATTTTAAGATATAGAGTGCATTATTTACAGGACTAGGTACAGTAACATCACGAAGATGATTAAGTTTAGGATACTTTCTTTCTGCATCATCTTTCACGTCATTAATTACCTTCCGTCTGTACAATCCAAAGGAATCAAGTTCAAGACCATACACTTCTCCTAGCTCTCCTTCTTTATCGAAACTATACACATCTCCCAAATCTTTCAAATCTTTTACAGAACATGCAGGTGGTATATTTTTTGGTTTTTGACCACCACTCATTTTTATTCAACAAAAATAAAATTTATTTAACTTCTAAGACAACACAAAAATCATGCATCAGAACATGTTTACTATCCTGATTAGTTACAGATAAACACAGTGGTTCAAAGACCTAAAACCTAATTTTTTAAACTGTAAATTAGGAAATCTGTGATGCAGCACGCAAAAAGCCGGCCAAAGACGCAGGCCACTATTCTTAGCTGTGCACAAAAATAGATGAATGATGACGAAATCAAGAAAATCCTGATTTTTTAATATTTCAAAAGTTTAACCTCTTTACTTCTATCTATCTATCTATCTATCTATCTATCTATCTATCTATCTATCTATCTATCTATCTAGTGTAAAAACTGCCCCACAACGACCTGATGAGTTGAGAATTGGTCACCTCAACATTTACCATTTAGTTAATAAGGTGCCAGATTTGTCTGTGTTCTTAAACACGCCAACACATTTTCATGTTTTTGGTGTATCCGAGTCGAGGCTCAAAAGCACTGTCAGGGATAACTCCATCTCAGTTCCAAACTTCTCAGTACTCCGCAGAGATGCCTCAAGTCCCCAGCACACTGGACTAGCAGTATATATACATGATTCGATAATTAGTAACGTTAAACGACGACAGGACTTAGAGTCAGCCGAAGTTGAAAGTTTATGGGTCGAGGTGAAAACATCTAAATCCCCCACAGTCCTGGTTGGCTTTATCTATAGAAATCCAGCAGCCAACTGGGACTGGTATGATGACTTCGTAGAAATGATGGATAAAGTTAATCAAAGTAAAGATAACATTGTTCTTCTGGGCGACTTTAACATTGACCTACTTAAGCCCAAAGGGCACCATGCTGCATGGGCATCAACAACAGCCTTATTCGGTTTAAAACAATTAGTTAAAAACCCCACTAGAACCACATCTACATCCTCAACCTTAATTGATCACATTTACGTGACAAATGACGATACAATATCAAATGTGCAGGTTCCCTCCTTAGCTGTTAGCGATCATAACCCAGTATGTTGTAACGTCTCCATGAAACTAGACAAGCAAAAAACTAAAAGACATAAAACTATAAAATATCGCTCCTTTAAACACTTTAATAAAGACGAATTTCTGTGGGACCTGCACAATGCTTCGTTTACTGAGGTTTATGATCACCAATCTCCTGACAGTGCCTTGTCGTGCTGGATGGATCTGTTTCTCAGTGTACTCAATAAACATGCGCCAATACGTGAAAAACGAGTTAAACATTCCACCATACCACCGTGGTTAACAGCGGATATCAAGCAGGCCATGTCATTTAGAGACAAACTGAAAAAAGAGCAAAAGTACGAAGAATACAAAACACAACGCAATCGTGTCAAATATTTAGTTAGAGCGTCTAAGAAGTCTTTTTTCCAACAAATGATTCGAGACAAAAAGGACACGGCATCTGTTTGGAAAGCTCTGAACGTCATAACAAAGGGTAAATCAGCACCCGAAATCCCATCTCATATGTCAGCTGATATATTAAATAACCATTTCTTAACGACAGCCGAAATATTGGCATTGTCAGCTGCAAATAACAGTAAACCGTATGAAGTGCCGAGTTCTCTCAGAGAACACTTTAAAAAAACAACTATATCAAATACTTTCACCATCCCTGATATTACAGTTGCGGAAGTCGGCAGATATATTTCTAGCATGCCCAACAAAAAGTCTGCTGGCATTGATGGTATTGATAATGAAACCCTAAAAATCTCATTACCGTATACAGTAGAATCACTAACATATATTTTCAACCTCTGCATAAAGCAAAGTACATTTCCAACCATTCTTAAAGAAGCAAAGGTAATCCCAATCCCTAAATCAAAAGATCTTGAAGATATTAATAACTATCGTCCAATCTCCCTTCTGTCAGCTTTGTCAAAACCCCTTGAAAAGCACATTCAAAAACATCTCCTTGATTTTCTGGAAAAAGGTAAATTACTTAATATTCACCAGTCTGGTTTTAGACCGAAACATTCTTGTCAGTCAGCACTGACACATATTGTAGACAGCTGGCTGGAATCAATCAATAAAAGCCTGATGTCAGGAGCAGTTTTCTTAGACCTTAAAAAGGCGTTTGACCTTGTGGACCATGACATTCTCCTAAATAAGCTAACAGTTTATCACTTGGACGCAACCGCTATAGAATTCTTCCGATCATATCTCGAAGACAGAAAACAAATGGTGTACGCCCATGGAAGATACTCTAAGCAAGGAAATGTAAAATACGGCGTCCCCCAGGGATCTATTTTGGGCCCTCTTCTATTCATACTATTTATTAATGATCTACCGTTGCATATCACTAATTCTGACGTTAATTGTAATCTATTTGCTGACGATACGAGTCTTCATGTTTCTGGCCAAAAAACGACGGACATTAGCCATAGTTTACAATGCAGTCTCAATGAGGTATCTGACTGGTGTAGACAGAACCATATGGTTCTTCACCCAGCAAAAACAAAGAGTATCTTAATCGCCACGCGGCAAAAACATCAACGCCGACTACAGCCATTACAATTACAATTAAACGCTGAACCTGTTGAACAAGTCACTGAGCGTAAATTCTTAGGAATACATGTTGATGATCAACTGTGCTGGGAGACCCATATAAATGCTGTTTGTAAGACCATTGCTAAAAACACTTTCTTATTGTCCCAGCTTAGACATGTAACGGATACAAATACCCGTAAATTGTTTTTTCATGCTCATATAAAGTCCCATGTTGATTATGTCTCCACAGTGTGGGACGGCTGCAGTGATGTCCACATGAAGAGATTAAACTCCATATACAAAAGAGCTGTAAAAATGATAGATAGACGCCCCATCCCTACCACAGACAAATTTAGATATTTAAACATTCTCGGTCTACGTCAGCAACTTACATTAAACAAATGCGTCTATATGCATAAGATACTGAATAATATGACACCCCAGTATCTAACCACTAAATTTATATCTCACCAAGAACGTGAACGGACCTCAAGAAACAATACCTTACCCCTACCACTGCCAAGAATTGACCTTTTTAAAACTAGTATGTCATTCTCTGGTCCGTTTGCTTGGAATTCCATCCCTGCACATTTGAAAACTATTACCTCAACAGGAAGTTTTAAAACAAAACTTTTTGATTACCTGATGAGTCAGACTTAGTACGTTTCTCAGGTACTGTAATATTTCCTGTACCTCACATATTTCATACAGATGGTTTTTATACTGATGTGTGTGCGCGTGTGTGTGTGTGCTCGTGTTTGTTTGTGCGTGTGGATGTATGTGTGAGCGGCGCGCGTGCGTGCGTCTGTGCATGTGTGTGTGATGAGTATTATTATGTTTTCTGTATAAAATGATGCTATTGGGTTTTGTATGTACATATATATTTTATAGTTTCCCTTCTTTTTTATCCTGTAGATGTTAGCAACGGCAAGTTTGTAAAATGACGATTTGTTTTCTGTCAAAACTTTTTACCGTTGAAAAATAAAGTTTCATCATCATCATCATCTCTCTCTCTCTCTCTCTCTCTCTCTCTCTCTCTCTCTCTCTCTCTCTCTCTCTAAATATTTTTTAAAATTGTATTGTTGCATGAAATAATATGTGTAAATATAATTCTTTATTATTATTATTATTATTATTATTATTATTATTATTATTATTATTATTATTATTATTATTATTATTATTATTATCTTTTAATCTATTTTATGTTGTAGATGTTAGCAACGGCAAGTTTGTAAAATGACGATTTGTTTCTGTCAAAACTTTTTACCGTTGATAAATAAAGTTTATCATCATCATCATCATCTATCTCCCGTAGTCTTGCCGACCGTTGGGGCACCACTGATGACTTGGCAACCAGCTCTCTCCATTCCTCTCTGTTCTCTGCCATTATCAGCGAATCGCCCAGCTTCAGTCTTGTCCACTCTGATATAGTGTCCTCCCATCTTTTCCTCTGCCTTCCTCTCCTTCGTCCTCCTTGCACAGTGCCTTGCAGGATTGTTTTGGCAAGCCCTGCTGAACGCGTGACATGCCCATACCACTTCAGTTTGCGTTTTCTCACAATGGCTAATAATTCTTCATAGGGCCCGATGGCTTGCCTGATTCTGCTTCCCACTTCCTCGTTTGTGATGTGATCTCTGTATGAGATGCCAAGCAGCCTTCGAAAACATCTCATTTCAGTGGCTTGTATCCTCCTTTCAAGGTCTGCTGTGAGGGTCCATGACTCACAGACATACAAGAGCACTGAGATGACTAAGGAGCGCATCAGTCTGATCTTGGAGCAGCGTGTGATGTTTCTGTCCTTCCATATGGTCTTCACTCTTGTCAGTGCTGTTGTTGTCTGCGCAATCCTGGACAGTATTTCTGGTTTTGATCCCTCATCTTTCACAATGGCTCCTATGTATTTGAATTTCTTAACTGTTTCCAGTTTTTGGCCTCCAACCATGATTTCAGTACCAATGCCACTGGCGTTATTGTCATCAGTTTGGTCTTCTCTGCACTGATTTCCATCCCATATGCAATGGCTGTACTATCCAGCTTTTACACCAGCTGAGCTAGCTCCTTCTCTGTTCCTGCAAGGCCATCAAAGTCATCCGCAAAGCGCAAGTTCGTGATTGTTCTGCCTCCAATACTGACAGTTCCTTCACGATCTTTCAGAGCGTCCGTCATGATTCTTTCCAGGAAGATGTTGAAAAGAGTAGGTGAGAGCAAGCAGCCTTGTCTGACTCCAACTGTAGTCCTAAACCAGTTTCCTATTTTGCCGTTGAAGCAGACTGCGCTAGTGGCCTTGTTGTAAAGGTTTGCTATGACTTTGATCAGGTTGGCATTGATGTTGTATAGCTTCATGTTGGACCAAAGGGCTGCATGCCACACCCTGTCAAACGCTTTCTTAAAATCCACAAAGACATGATAGAGGTCCTGCTGGTGCTGGAGGTATCTCTCACATAGAACTCTCAGGTTGAAGATCTGCTCAGTTGTGCTGCGCCCTGGTCTGAAGCCTGCCTGTTCCTCAGCTATGATTTCCTCTGCCTGTGGCTTCAGCCTGTTCAGTAGGATCTTTAACATGACTTTGCTTGGGTGGGATATAAGACTGATCATGCGATAGTTCTGGCATTGATGTAAGTTGCCTTTTTTGGGGAGAGTTATTATAAGTGATTGGGTCCATGGTGTGGGCCAATCCCCTGACTGCCGATCTTATTGCAGATTGTTAGTAAGGCGCTTATCTTGTCTTCTCCCCCTTCTTGCACTAGCTCTGCAGGGATGTTGTCTGCTCCTGCTGCCGTCCCTTTTTTCAGCGACTTCACTGCAGCCTCTACTTCTTCTCGGAGGATGGGATAGTTGCCATTGTTGGTCACGGGTGGGTTGACAAGTATGCCTGGGTCCCCTGCAGCTCGGTGGTTGTACAAATCTGAGCAGTCCATCTCTGCAGTATGTCTTGGTCGTCCGTAAGACAGTTCCCTTCACTATCTTACCCCACCCGGGTGTGCCCTGGGGGACTTGGGTGGGGTTAGGTATTTTTTAGTTCCCAGGGTCACCCTGGTCAGCCCCACAGGGTGGGTTTTTCTCTCTATTCTGGGGCATGTGTTTCTGTCTACCCTTTGTCCATTTACCTGTATTTGCCTTTTTAAAACTCTCCCTACTGTCTGCACTGCCTGTAGCTCTTGATATTGGATGTGTGTTGCTAAATGGTCTTAGCTTTATTTAGGCCCCATGTGTTAGGTTTATTTAATGTATTTGACCGGCTGGCAACATACATTCAATGTTCTGTTTATTTTTTTTTTCACAAGCAGTGCCGGCACGTCCTGAGAAAGCCTTGTTGCTGTCGGGACGTTAAGCAATGTACAATCAATCAATCAATCCCTTCACTATCTTGAATGATCGAGGAGCGTCCTTGTTTTACACTGGTCAGGTCTTTCACCAGCTGGTATGCTTTTTTGCTATTATTTTTGTTCAGATTTTCTTCTACGTATTTACACTGATCTTCAATCCACTTATTTTTTGCCTTTTTTCATGCTTTTCTTGATATCCTGGTTAATTTCCCTGTATTGTTTAGCTCCTTGTACCTCTGATTTCTTTTTCTTTAATTCTCAACGCTTGTCACATAAAACAAAGATGTCAGCTGTAACCCAAGGTTACTTTGCTTGTCGGTGTTTGCCAAGGATCTCACTGGCTGTTTGGGTTACAACAGTGTTAAATGTGTCTATCAGTGTGTCGACGTCCGTGTCTTCTGCACCTAGAAGTAGCAGTGGTGCGGATTTTCCTCCTATCTTTGCCTGAAAGGCTTCCGCTACCTCTGGGTCTTTCAGCTTCTCGAGGTCAAACTTGATTCTGGTGGGACCCTGCTTGTTGACCTTTAGGCGGAGTCGAAAGGTCATCATCACTAAGTCATGGTCGCTTCCAATGTCTGCTCCTGGAAAGCTTCTTGTCTTGGCAATGTTCACACTGGTTTGGAAGCGTCTCTTCACCATGATGTAGTCAATTTGGTTATGGTGCTCTCCGTTCGGGCTGTGCCATGTCCACCTTATGGATGCTTTGTGCGGGCCAAACGTGTTCAACAGCTTTAGATCATTTGAACTGGCAAATTCCAGGAGCCTTAAGCCTTTGTCATTGGTCTCTGCATTGCAGTAGCGTCCGCATGTGCCTTTCCAGTCCCTAGCAGCATCCTTTCCTATTTTGGCATTCCAGTCTCCCTGCACCACAAGAATATCTTTCTTGGGGGTCTGGTCCAGAACTTCTTGCAGTTGGTCATAGAAGTCTTTTATTTCCTCATCGCCATAGTCTGTTGTTGGGGCATAAACTTGTACAATGGTGATATTAAATGGGGTTGCCCTCAAGCGTATGGTGATAAGCCTACTGGAGACTGGCCGACAACTCATGACGGTGTTCACGATGTCTTTGTGGACGAGAAATCCGACACCCTGTTCGTGTTTGTCTTCTCTGCCACTGTAGTACAGTTTGTGGTTTTCCTGGGTTGATGTTTCCCCAAGGTTCTTCCATCGTACTTCGCAAAGTCCCAGGATGGTCCAATGGTATCTGTTCATTTCATGTGTCAGTTCCTCTACCTTTCCAGGCGTTCTTAATGTTCTGACATTCCAAGTGCCAATGCTGATGTTTCTGGCACGGAGTTTTGATGGTGATGGTGCACCAGTAACACACTTAACACCTCTGCCCTGGCGCAAGACAGAAGGCGCAGTCCTTGTTCCGGGCGACGACCGATCCGGTATGGATTGAGGTAAGGTTGTCATTGCATGTGTTGTGTCTTGGGCAAAAGAACCTGGCGGAGCCCATCCCTCTCCAGGCTGTTAACCACAATCAAAACTCCACATAACTTGTGGCTCGCCTTGGTCCTGGACACGTGGCCGGTGAGACCCTCATGGGACTCTTTCGCCCTGGGTGGTGACTTCATCAAGGAAGTTCATACACCCAATCAGGTACCGTGTCAGCACCCTAGTCTTTGGTTATCCAAAACCTAACCTGCAAGGCAGCAGGGGACTCGTGGAGGGCGTGGTCGTCTATATCCCGTGCAGATGTGAACATCTGCCCACTGCCCAATACTTCACTGTCTGTCAATATTTTTCAAAGTTATGCCCGAAAAATATAGTTTATTCAACAATTTCTAATGCATATCCACCAAAACCGCACTTAAAAACCTGCACTATTTTGCCATGACTCCGCTATGGAGCAAACCACTTGACTGCAGGGAAACCCCTAGCTCAGCGCAGTTACATACTTCTAGGGGTGTGATTTGGCTTGTTAGCCAATGAAATTTGCCCTTTTAGTGATTTGCTGGCTCAGAATATGCGGGACATTCTTGGTTTACAGTGGGCAACCCTGCATTCCTGACCGACTTTTCCGTCTTTAGCCTACGGTGACGACGCTTTGTTGATTGTGCTCAATCAACGGTTTTGAAGTGAAGTTTCTATCAGAAGTGTTATCATTTTCGAGCTTGTTGCAAGTGACTATTTATCTCTTTGCATCGTTAATAAGCCACAATAATTCAAAGAAAGGACACAGTGCCTCGGACATTATCACCGGAAGTGAAAAACAAGATGGCTGCATCGAGTGCTTCATCTGCTGCGATTGCCAAAAGACTAAGCAAAAAGATGTACTTGTGTTCTCCAGAATTCGCTGAAGTCCTAGGAGAGTATTTTGCAGACTCTCACACTTATGAAGAAGAAACTGACGAAGAAGACAAAAGGCAAAACTGACAAGAGAGAGCGCTTGGAGACAGTAGAGTTGGAGGGAGGTAAGTCGATTTCTGTACTCGACACACCAACATTCAATCACCCATTGTACACTGATGGAATTAAAACTATCTCTCTCTGCCTTTGTACGTCAAGTCATTGTAACTGTTTAATATGTAACCAAACGAAAATTCGATGTTGTTGTTGTGTTATTTTCATTGTTTAGAGAGCAGAACTAATTGCACAAAATTTACAATTACATATGTGGAATGTCACTATTCAGTGCTGTGTATTTTGCTTAGTTGTAACTTGTATACTTTTTTATCTTGATATCTTAATCAAATTTGATTTCTGCACTGTTGTTGATATTTTTGTATGTGAATTAGAGTTTGTATGTTTGTTTCTTCATCAATGCTACATCACAGATTCTGTTGACTGAAAGTCTGAAATACTTAGTGACGCTGAATGGTTCAAGTTCGCCCCTTTCATGACACATAAACGTATGACTCCTACCCATGAATGCACGGGTCATTCATTTTTTGGTCGAGAAATGCATGATGCGTGCATTTATGATTATGTGCCGTGCTTTTATGTATCATGCATTTATGGGAGGAAAGGTTGAACTTGTACCATTTACATGTCATGCAAAATGCACCGAGTCCCACTGAATCAGATTCAGAATCAGCATTCTCGTTGGATGAAAAAAGCTAACCTGCTGATATCATTCTGTTTTCTAGACCTTGGAAATGACAGCAGCTCGGAAGATGAGGAAACCTTGCCAGTAATCAACACAGATATTGATCACAAGGCTGAGGTGAAACCATGTGACTGCAGAAAATGCTGGCAAGATGGAAAAAAAATGCCAGCTCAGCTTCACTTACAGTTGCAAGTACAACGCAGGACAACCATGCAACCTTCTCTTCTCACCTGTGGAGTTGATAGATTTGAGAGCCAATCATCAGATTCTCTCAAGAGATGAATTGGATTTGATAATTCAGTCTCAGATCCAATCAGGAATTCATGACGGAAAGGAAACCCAGCGCCCCAAACAGAAAAATACAGTTGTACAATTTCGTACAATTTAGTTTTGACATCTCCACTTTCACTTCAGTGATGTGAGAAAAATGAATTTTTGTGTAGTTTAGAATACTACTGGTGCATGGCATTCTAATTTCTTAGTCTTTTGGTGCCAGATAGATAATCAGGACAATTCTGGTTGTGAAGATATTGCAGAAACAATTTCGGAAACTTTTGGAAGCATATTTCTCCCTTTTGACTCTTTTTGACAACTACAACTTAGTACAAGTTAAAAAATTATGGAAATTAAAGAAAAAAGATAAATTAATTCTGTTTTTTTTGTGTGTTAATCAACAAGTTTTTAATTGCCAGAAAATATAAAAAAGTGAAAAATGAAAATTTGGGACTTTAGCCTGGTTTTTGCATGCTGCGTCACAATTTTATTTTAACAACTACGCTTTCACAATAGGGAGCAGTTCCAGCTGGCAAGCATCTTAACAAAGTTGAAGGTATACCACTGTGTACATTTTTAGTAGTGTTCAGTTGTTTCAAATGAACATTTAGTACTGTATGTACTGTCAAATAAACAGGACGTCTTCCAGTTACTTTAAGTTTTTTTTATACTTCAATACCATAGTTGAATTAATATCATCTAATAAAAACCAATCTTCATCCACACCATAACTTGATAAACCAAGTAAATGTACAAGTTCACCTGACATTTCAGTTGATCCAAGTTTTGGAAATTCTAATGTAACAATTAAGTTGGCTGGATTTAAAGTGGCTTTAATTTTAAATTCACTTTGAAACCAGCCAGCTATAGTACAAAAGTCATAATACCCAGCTGGTATGGACTGGGTCTTATCATTATAACTTACATAATAACTTGTATCATCTTTTACATTAAACCACTTTACAGTGTAGAACATTTCATAGATAGCTACAACCTTGTTACCATCGCAATTATCAATACCATTAGTTGGCAACACCGGTTTGCTTGTATCAACATTTGTTTAGGTAATAAACATTTTTATTATCACATATAAAAAGCACAATGGAATTTAAATCACAAACAAACGTTACTAACGTGGATGCCAAGTATAATGTCAGACCTACTTATGACCAGAAAATGATTCAACTATATCAGCTCGACATAGCTGTGGTGGAAGGAGATTCCTTTCAAGTAAAAATACCCAACCGTTTTGATCGATACCTAAACCCACCAATTACAGATGATTCAACTGCAAGAAAGTGGTCCTCAAGACCACTACAAATGTTCCAAAACCAGCTTAACTTTGCTATACTATGTTCAACTACTGGCTGTGGTGTTTCTTTTACAGACCACTTGAATCACTCAAGCAAACTGATTAGGTCTGTCTATCGTTTCCAGATGTATTACCAGCTTAGAAGAATACTGTCAGAACTCCATGTCCCACTACCCACTGAATCCAGTTTCAATTGGTTTCAAAACTCCATGGATATGAAAGCCTTTGAACGCATCTGTAGTGAATTTAATCAGCTCCAGTACCAAGTATGACTTTACACAAAAGCATGATGATCACCTAGGTATGGGAACATTGTATTATGCTCTCAGTCACAGACAATACCCTCAAGATTACTACCCCGGTTACACTTCATTCACACAGAACCCCCACCCGGGTCTGCCCTGGGGGACTTGGGTGGGGTTAGGTACTTTTTAGTTCCCAGGGTCACCCTGGTCAGCCCCACAGGGTGAGTTTTTCTCTCTCGATTCTGGGGCATGTGTTTCTGTCTACCCGAGGTCCATTCACCTGTATTTGCCTTTTTAAAACTCTCCCTACTGTCTGCACTGCCTGTAGCTCTTGATATTGGATGTGTGTTGCTAAATGGTCTTAGCTTTATTTAGGCCCCATGTGTTAGGTTTATTTAATGTATTGGACCGGCTGGCGACATACATTCAATGTTCTGTTTAGTTTTTTTTTTCACAAGCAGTGCAGGCACGTCCTGAGGAAGCCTTGTTGCTGTCGGGACGTTAAGCAATGTACAATCAATCAATTCACACAGAAAACTGAAATCTGGTTAGGCTCAACAGAACAAAAACAGTCTAATGCCTGGACCACATTTGTCTTAGACAGAAGTGAGGGGTTTACTCAAGCAGGAGTCGAACACATTAATTATCAGAACTTATGTGTGGAGCACAAGCTCAAACAAAATCAAACATCTTAAACGGGAGTGGCATATTTGAAACACAAAAACAATTTCTTGCAAACCTGGAAGATGCTGTTAATTCAGTTGTAGATCTCCCATCAAAAATACAATGCTACCAAAACGTTCTCAGGTATGCCAGATCAAAAGCTGACTTGTAGTTGGCATTGGGTTATACATGTTGCCATCTGACCTTCAACTCCAAATGGGGACCATACAAAATTATAATAATGAAATAATTGTTGCAGGGCGTGATCAGAAATTAGGACTCAATCAATCAGTAAACTTGGGTCCAACAACCACACACTTCCAACCACTATCAGTGCTACCAGCATGAGCACCAGCGTCAGTTACACCAGCACCAGCGTCAGTTGCACCAGTAACACCAGCACCATTCACATCAACACCAGAACAATCACATGCGTCACAGCCAAACACACATGAGTCAGAGAGAACTGCGTTAGTAATAGACCTTACTGGATTAGGAATATTACTTCTTTACCTGTTTCATTAAATATCCTGTGATTAATCCTCCTACTGTTACCAAAAAGACCCACACATGCTCCGCCATAAACCCGACTACCTTCCCTGCTGTACTGATCAACCAACTGACAACACTCCCTTTTATACCAGGCAAAGCATCCTTTGCTTTCATAGCCAATTTTTAAGCAATGTCTGAATATGTGACAACTGTTTTCTTACCCACGACTGTAAATCTTTTGGTCTGGCGGTGGAGCCGGCGGAGTTTGAGGAGGACTACCACCCCCGGGTCCTCCGGTTACAGCCAACACTACAGTACTGATAATAAATCCAAGAGCAGTAATTAAACTTGCAATAGTGATACCCTGCTCTCTGAAAAGTGTTTTCATCTCTCAACCAATGTTGTGTCTTCATAAAGTATTTTCTGAATAGTTTCTCTAATCCTGTTTACCTGTGTTTTCAATTTTTCTTTTCCAATTTCAACTACTTCTAGCCATGCTGATCTTTATATCTGCAAATCCTTTAACCGTTGTTGTATTCTTTCTTTTATTTCAATACCATAATTCTCCTCATCTGCTTTATCTAGTTTGTTTTTTTCCATTTCTATGTAATTATCAAGATCATCCAGTTTGGCTACATTATTCACCAGTTCACCTCTGATTGTTTGTAATGCTTTATTTAACCCCATTATCTCCAGCAAGGGAGGGTCGTCTATTGTTTTCATTACTTCACCGATAAATGAGGTTTCTTGTATTGCTTTGTCCGCTATTTTCAGCAGGCATTTTACTTCCGTCAATTCTATTTCTTGTACTGTTGGCAATTTTGAAGATCACTCACCAGTTTGCTTGGTAACCTATTAATGTTACCAAGATACCTTTCCAGCCCTGCGTTACCACCTACTTCACCTTTAATTGTACTTAAAGCTCTAAACTTAGCACCGTTGTTTTTATTTGTTAGATACACTTTTCCTTTGTCTGTATTTACATTGTCTTATCATATTCAAACTGATTATGATACATGTTGTCTGGACGGACACCAACACTCTCATAAAACGAGTTTACTTTGCTTTCTAACAAACACAATGCAAACTGGAAGTATTTCTTATATCAGTCATATCTGTTGTATTATTACCATAGTCATACATATCATCCATTTCAATATCATGACCAAATCCTCCCTCTGCCATTCATGTATTTTATTTAATTTTTTTTTTTTGATTTTGCATAATAAAACGACATTGTCCTACAGATCAAAGTTAGACCCATACAGAAAACTATGCAAACCCTCTAGGTGTTAAGGGCATTAGGCAATCAATTGTTATCACAAACAATCATAGATCAAAACCAAACTCTTACTGTCAAGATTCCGAACCTAGGTCCCAGTGACGTTATTGTTCCTGGTACTGCACGCCTTGCATTTAATATCGAACTTTCATCAGATGCAGATGCAAACAGAACACTATTTGATAACCTTGGTAGAGCAATTATTAGAAATATTAAAGTTAAACTTGAAGGCCAAGAAGTGTTTAGTCTGGATGATGCTGATGTATTCTACTGCTACAAAGATATGTGACTCACTAGGGAAGAATGAGAAGACCGTGTTTATTAAGGCATATAGTCTGATAACGTTGCCAAACTCAGAATTGATGCACTCAACAACAGCTGGAAAAGACGTTATATTAGCAGAAACATACGGAAGTAGATTTTAAATTCCACTTGAATTCGAAATCCTGACAGCACATTTGCTTAATTATGAAGGAGCATTGAATGACCATCTAAGCTTTGAACTAACGTTTAATGACTACTCCAAACGTATCAGGTCATCTGACACAGAAACAACATATAAGATCTCTAACATTTCCTTGGAATGTGAAATTTCACACATGCTCATATAGCTACTCTCATACAAAATCAGTACCAGACAAAACTTCCGATTTATTATGACCGTGTGATGACACAGTTTAATGCACAAAGACAAAGGTGATCCAATGTGGAACATCAACGTGAACACACCTGCTAGGTCACTGAAAGGCATTCTTATGTTGTTTGTTGAACCAAGAAGTCCATTCAAAAGGGAGTCAGAAAAATTTTACAATCCAAAGATTACGCACTTGTCCTGTACTATTAAAGGGCGTCCTAATCAAGTGTATGCTTCAGGCTGCTACACTACCAACACTATGACGAGATCATAAAATATTTTGCAAGTGGCAGACTTAGAGAAAAACCCGCAAACATGGTAATCAAAGATCTACATTTGTATGATGTAAGAATCGACCAATACCTAACGCACTTTGTCTAGACCTACGCAGTACAGATGATGACTACCTACATGGGTCAGGTTGTACTGTCGAAACGGCAGTGACGGAATTACAATCCAGAAACAAAAAAACAGTCAAACCGCCAGAGCAATACATATTTACCTGTATCTGATTTATGACGCTGAATATCCAAGAAAGCAGACTAAGTGGTCATGTGTATTAAAATTATATTTATATATGAGTTTTAAAATGAACTTGATCCACGCTGTGGTTTGTTTTGTGGTGCCACAGGCTGTGGTAAAACTGAATTTGTTCTTGACCTCTTACAAACAAGATACATATATCATTTTAAAAACATTGTGATATTTTGCCCAACGATCAAACACAACAAAGCTTATCACAACCGTTTATTCATTTGGACTGATCACAACATTTACTTAGTCAACCCGGAAAAAAACCTGAACGACTACCTGCAGCACTTTTAGAAGAAAGGCAGCCAACTTTGTTTATAGTTGATGACTGCTCTGCAATGAAGGACATTGTCAAGAAGAGGAATATTTTAGCAGAACTTGCCTTTAGTGGCAGACATGCAAACATCAGTGTTTGGATTCTCACTCAAAAGTATAATACTTACTTACTTACGCCTGTCACCCCTCCCCGGGTGTAGGCCGTAGACGAGAGACCTCCAGCGACTCCTGTCCTGTGCTTCTCCTTCGATTTTACTCCAGGTGGTTCCCAGTCTCTTGATGTCTGCTTGGAGGTCTCGACGCCAGGTTTTTCTCGGCCTGCCTCTTTTCCTCTTTCCCTGGGGGTTCCATGACAATGCCTGCCTAGGGATACTGGAAGCTGGCTTTCTCAGACTGTGACCAATCCATCCCCATCTTCTTCGCCCAATTTCATTCTCTGCTGTTATCTGTTCTGTTCTCTCCCAGAGTCTGATGTTGCTGATCTTGTCTGGCCAGTGGATTTTAAAAATTCTTTTAAGGCAACTGTTTATGAAGATCTGTACTCTGTTGACTGTGATTTTTGTTAATCTCCAAGTCTCTGCTCCATAATAGGAGAACTGCTTTTATGTTGGATTTGAAAATCCGGACTTTGGTGTGTTGTGACAGCTCTCTGGAACTTTACACTTTTTTCAGCTGGAGAAAGGCTGCTCTGGCTTTACCGATTCGTGCTCTGACATCTGTATCAGTGCCGCCTTTTTTGTCTATGATGCTCCCGAGATAGGTGAAGGACTCCACCTCCTCCAACGGGGTGCCAGCAAGCAAGACTGGTTCTTCCCTGGTTGTGTTCAGCCTCATTGTCTTTGTTTTCTGTTTGTGGATGGTGAGGCCCACTTGGGACGAGATGTCAGCAAACCTCGTGGTCTTTTCCTGCATTTGTTGATGAGTGTGGGACAGTAAAGCCAAGTCGTCTGCAAAATCGAGGTCGTCAAGCTGTGTCCACAGTGTCCACTGTATTCCACTTCGTCTGTGCTCTGTGGTCCTCTTCCTGACCCAGTCTATGGCCAGTAGGAAGAGGAACGTAGACAGCGAACATCCCTGCCTGACACTGGTTCTGACCTGAAGCTCCCTGGTGAACTGCCATGTGTGGATCACGCGTAGCTGCTCTTGATCAGGCAGAGGAGCTTTGTGGGTACACCGTAGTGTCGTAGGAGTTTCCACAGTGTCTCTCGGTCCACGCTGTCAAATGCTTTCTCGTAATCCACAAAGTTGATGTACAGCAGGGAGCTCCACTCCAGAGACTGTTCCACGATGATGCGGAGAGTGGCGATCTGGTCTGTACATGATCGGTTTTTCCTGAATCCTGCTTGCTGGTCTCTCAGCTGGGGGTCAACGGAGCTCTTCATTCTCTCTAGGATGATCCTGTTGAAGACCTTTACAGCAACGTGATTCCTCTGTAGTTGGAACACTTGCTGAGGTCGCCTTTCTTGGGAAGCTTGATTAGGTACCCCTCCTCTTCCCAGATCTTTCCAAACAGTGGGTCATCATCATCATCATCAGTCCCTTGCCCGAACTGGGCGTTGGGGGGACTGAAAGGCAGCAGCAACAGACAGTGCTCTCCACTGAGTTCTATTTTGGGCGGTTGCAAGCAAGTCTGGCATCTCGACTTTGGTCCATTCTTTTATGTTTGCGACCCAACTCTTTCTCTGACGACCTCGCCGACGACTTCCTTCGAGAGTGCCTTGGAGGATAGTCTTGGACAAGGTGTTGTGTCGGGTCACGTGGCCAAACCAAGCAAGCTTGCGCCGTTTCACGGTTGCCAGAAGGGGTTCATGTGGGCCCACCAGGGAAGTGACGATGCTCCGTACATATTCGTTGGTCTTGTGCTCGCGGTACGAGATGCGGAGCAACTTCCTCAGGCACTTATTCTCAAAGGCCTGGATTTTCTTTTCTGAGTCTGCAAGAAGTGTCCAAGTCTCACAGCCGTAGAGTAGAATAGACACTACGAGGGACTTGTAAAGCCTGTACTTGATGGTGAAGCTGATGGAGTTACTTCGCCATATCCTGTCCAGCCTGGCCATTGCGGATGCTGCTGTACCTATCCTGATACGGATCTCTGCTATGCAACTACCGTCTTTGGACAGGGTGGCTCCCAAGTACTTGAAGCTATTGACCTCTTCTAGCTTCTGGCCGTTCATGTGGATGTTGCTGCTGCTGTCGTTTGTGGTGTTGATCATCACTTTGCTTTTATCCGTACTGATCTCCATGCCATAAGACCCTGCGCTACTTGAAAGTTTGTCTGTCAGGTTTTGAAGCTCACTATTGCTGCCTGCCATGAGGTCAATGTCGTCTGCGAATCGAAGATTGCACAGGGATCTGCCACCAATAGAGATTGAAGTATGGTGGTCGTGGAGGGTTTCCTGCATGATCTTCTCCAGGAATATGTTGAAAAGGACAGGAGAGAGCAGGCACCTTGACGGACACCGATCGTCGTCCTGAAGAACTCGCCTGACTGATTGTTAAGTAGAACCGCGCTGCAGGCGTTCTTGTAAAGCGCTTCTATCATTTGGATCAGTCCCTCCTCTATGTTGAACGATCTCATGACTTGCCAGAGTCCGTCGTGCCAGACGCGATCAAATGCTTTCCTGAAATCAATGAAGTTGTGGTAGAGTTCGCGCTGATGCTGCAGATGTTTCTCGATCAGGACGCGGCAGTTGAAAATCTGCTCTACAGTGCTTCTTCCAACTCTGAAGCCAGCCTGTTCTTCTGCCAGCAGTTCCTCGGCGAAAGTTTTGAGGCGGTTGAGAATGATTCTAAGCATTACTTTGCTAGGGTGACTTATCAGACTGATAGTTCTGTAGTTCTGGCACTGTTTCAGGTTTCCTTTCTTGGGGAGCGGGATCACTAGAGACTGTGTCCATTCTACTGGCCATTTCTTTTGCTCCCAGATCTTTTGACAGAGTGTAGTGAGGACCTTCGTTGTTACTTCTCCTCCATGTTTCAACAGTTCAGCAGGTACGTTGTCTACACCTGGAGACTTTCCTCCCTTCAGGCCGCGTACGGCTGCTTCCACCTCTTCAGCTAACACTGGCAGGTCTTCAGCCTTCCTGGCCCCAGCCTGGTTGTTTTGGAGGATGCTGGTGTCTGGCTCAGCCTTGTAGTTATACAAGTCTCGGCAGTACTCAGTCCATCTGTTTAGTACAGCAGTGTTTTCCGTAAGGAGTTGGCCGCTGCTGTCTTCGATGACTGTGGCTGTTCGCTGTTGAGTCTTGGTGAGGGTCCTTAGCGTTTCATAAGCCTTCTTGCTGTTGCCGTTTGCCATGCCCTCTTCCACGCTACAACACTGGTCTTCAATCCAATCTTCTTTGGCTTCTTTCATCCTCTTCCTGATCTTCTTGTTGACAAGTCTGTACTTGTTTGCTGATGTGAGGTCTTGGCCTCTCTTTTTCTTCCAGTGGGTTAAACAGTGGGTACAGCATCTCTACTGTTGTCTCTAGGTCTGCTTTAAGAGACTCCGCTGGGATGCCATCTGGACCTGCTGCTTTGCCGTTCTTCAAAAATTCCACTGCTCTTCTGATCTCTTCCCGGCTGGGTCTGTCACAGCTGATGGGTAGGTCGGTCTCTGCTGGCTGGATGTCTGGGGGGTCGGGTGGGCTGGGTCTGTTCAGTAACTCAAATTCAAAATATTCGGCCCGTCTGTCGCGTTGGTCTGCTTTGTCTGCAATAGGCTTGCCTTCTTTGTCTTTAACTGGTCTTTCTGTATGGCCATACTTGCCCGACAATCTTCTGGTAATGTCGTAGAGCTGTTTCATGTTGCCGCTGCCTGCTGCCTTTTCTGCCTCTGCTGCCAGGCTGTCTGTGAAAGCCCTCTTGTCTGCCCTGATACTCCTCTTTACCTCGCGGTTGGCTTCCGAGTATTCCTCCTGTGCCCTTGCTTTGGCTGCTCTCGTGCGACTGTTGTTGACAGCTGCTTTCTTATGCTTCCTCACTTCTATCTTCTTCAAGGTCTGTGCCGATAGCCAGTCCTTGTGATGGTGTTTCCTGAACCCTACAGTGTCTTTGCAGGTTGAGTTCAGCGCCTCTCTAACTGCCTTCAACTGCTGCTCTGTGGTGACCGCCTCCTCTTCATTTACTAGCTCCTGTAGCGCTTGAAACCGGTTGGAAAGCACCAGTTTAATCTCTTCTCTCACTCCAGTCTCTCTCAGGAGACCTACACTATAGCGCTGTCTTCTTGTTGTCTCTGTGCGGCTTTTCTTTAACTTGAGCTTTATTCTTAAGGTAAGCAGATGGTGGTCTGAGGCGACATCTGCTCCCCACTCGAACATCTTGAAGTGATCTTCTAAATTTCTTGCTGATGCAGATATGATCTATTTGGTTCTCTGTAGTATGGTCAGGTGAGACCCAAGTTGCTTTGTGTATTCTTCTGTGTGGGAAGATGCTGCCTCCAATGACAAGTCTGTTTAGAGCACAAAAGCCTACAAACCTCTCCCCGTTCTCAATCATCTCCCCTAGTCCTTGTCTCCCCATCACCTCTTCATATCCGGTGTTGGCCTCCCCTATTTTGGCATTAAAATTCGCCCAAGACGATGGTGATGTCTCGCTCCGCACATTTGTCCACAGCACTCGGGAGTCGGTCGTAGAACTCTTGTTTCTCTTCTTCGTCACTGTCATTAGTGAGCGCATAACACTTGATGACGTTCAGCTTTATCTTTTTCTTGGTTCTAAAGGCTGCTGTGATAATTCTTGGCCCAAGAGGTTCCCAGCCCATCAGCGCTCTCTGTGCCACTGGTGACAGCATGAATGCTACTCCTTCTGTATGGGGGGCATTCTCCTCTTTATGACCTAAATACAGAATCATCTCCCCACTTAACAGCCTTTTCTGGCCAGACTGCGTCCATCTGGCTTCACTGATACCTAGCAGGGAAAGGTTGTACTTTTGCATTTCCGCTGCTATCTGGGCGGCTTGCCGCTCTGGTACATGGTCTTGACATTCCATGTGCCCATGGTTGTGTCCCTGGATAGAGAGAGGCGGCTCGGTCCTGTGGCTTCTAAAGACTTCCGGCTTTCACCACAGGACGTCATAAATCTTCTGGTAGAAAAACCTTCCTCCTCCAGGAGAGGAATTGCTGTTTGTCTTTGCGTCGGCGTTTTTGTAGCTATTTCCTTATTTGCAGGGTGGGGAAGCCACCCCCACGCCCAACCCCCTTACTAGGAGGACCAGGGGTTTTCTGTCGGGGTCACCTTCCCTTAGACCATGTTGGTTCACGGCACCTTATTTCATTCGGTGCACCCCTCTCGCGAGGGACCCCCTATCCACCACCCAGGGAACGCACCTCAACGCCATATGGTCCCTGCGCGAGGTCAGAAATATAATTCTGTACTAAAAGATTTTTGAGAGTAGTTAATGTTTATCTGTCTGTTTTACTGTAAGGATCGTGTCAGCTTTGAAGACTGCCTCAGGTAGAATGATGTCATACCCAACAAACATGAATGCGACATTGTAAAAAAACAAACTGAAATCGACTAAGTATCTAAAGCTTATCTTAGAGACAGATCAGCCCACTGGGTATGCATTAGTGAATTAATTTATACTTTTGTTTTGGTCATAAAAATGACGGACAGACAAGCAAAAGCAATTGAAGTTACTGACTGTATCAGTTATGTTTATCACTTTGATCGGACAAAAACATATGTTGAGCATCCTGGCATAAGACCAATATCAATACCAGCAGTGATATACGTGACATATAATGTATCTTTGAATTATATTGATGGGCTACCATTTGTGGAGTACATGACTGTTGAAAATAATATAGATTCTTTTGAAGTAAATGATAACTGGTTCGAGACAGTGTGTGATCACATACACAATCAAATGTGTGAACTAAATCTTTGTATTATAAATGTTACAGTTAATAAAATGATATTATACCTTGTTACGATTGTGGTTGTGTTGTCCTGTGGGAGCATACATGTGTTAATCGTAGGAAACGATCAGATATTTATTTGAGCTATCATGGTTATGATTCACGTATCTTTTTAAGTAACATTTTCTTTCGGTCGCGCAGAGCGGTATTCACTTCGTTATGATACGCTAAGTTTAGTCCAGAACGTTCTAGATAGGTCGCACTGTCTAGTGAACTCGTATGTGTGACGTCGGTAAATTAGGGACACTTCGCAACAAGTTGTTTACTGTGTGCGTGAAGCCGTCAGCCGTTTTTTGTGTGTGTGTTATGAAGGATCGTAAATGTTCTCGAATTTTCCGACTAGTTTGTGAACTGTCTTCCATACTTTTATGAGATGTCACTTTAGGAAGGATTTGGAGCTGAAATGAGCAGCCAAATTTGTGTAGCCTATTGTAGTTTTTCTAGAAAGATTATTTTAATGAGTTTTGGTTGTGTGTTTCGTTCTGATTGGTTGCGTTGTATGATGTTTGTAAATGATTCTGGAAATTGGTAGTATATATAAAGAGGGCGCTAGGAAAGCACATTCATACATTGTCTTGCATTGTCAGTGGTAGAGACACGCAGTTTATCGTAGGTACGTGGCCCGTATAGGGTGTACATTGTGTGAGACGCTGTGTATGAGAAACTTTGTGTCGGAGTGTGGACATTGCAGAAGAGACTTTGTATCAGCGTTGGTGCATTTGGAACTGCATTGTGTGAGATCGCTTCGCTGAATTAAAATATTGTTGGAACTGTACATCCTTAAGCCACGTGTGACGGATTGCAGCTGAATGAAGTTTATTTAAAAGAACCTTACGTGCATGCGTCTGGTGTGTTTATCATTATACGACTACAACTCCACCATGTAACATACCTGCAGCCCGAGCGGTAATATTTTAATATTATTTTTTTGTCTGTCAATAAAAAATGACGGACAGGCAAGCACATGTGATTGACATTACAGACTGCTTCAGATATATCCAGCACTTTGATCAGTTAAGAACAGATTTCAGACAGCCAAACATAACGCCAAATAACAGCGCTAGTGATGATATATGTGTCATATCATATAACTTTAGAAATATTTGAGGAGCTACCATTTGTAGAATACATGACTGTTGATCTTAAGACACATACCTTTGAAGTTGATGATAACTGGTTTGAGACAGTGTGTAAACAAATATTCGAGCAAGTATGCAAACTGAATCTGTTTATTAATAATAATAATAATAATAATGAGTACTTGTATTGCACCTAACCTCAAATTGGAGCTCTAGGCGCTTAACAAAAACTAATTGTACAAAAATAACTAATTACAAAAACGCAATTTACAAAAAGTACAAAAACAAAATGCAACGCACTCTGTAAACAAGCTATAAAGTCACCATTCAAAAGTGCTACGCTTATAGACTCATACTCGCATTCACGCAATCGCGCACACACGCACACACACACACACACACACACACACACACACACACTTCTAACATAGATAGAGATGACTTTAACATGACAGGTGTGCAACAAAGTCATTTGTAGCAGACAGAAAAAAAATGGGTCTTTAGGGCTTGCTTGAATGCCTCTCTTGAATCCACGTATCTCAGTTCGCGTGGGAGGTCATTCCAAACAACTGGGCTCTGGTACCTGAATGACCTCTCACTGAACGACTTTGTTTTGACAAGAGGGATAGTAAAACTCGAGATTTTGTTCTATTTATCATTTTGTCAGTCAAATAAAAATGATGGACAATGTCCAAAGTGCTCAAAGCTTATGAAACGTGTTTCACACAACAAACCTGCCTGTATCAAACGCTTACAATGTCTATGAATCAATAGAAAACTCTTTTACCGTCATACAAGATAATCTTCTTGCTGGAAGTGTAAAGAGGCAGGTTGTTGCTAAAATAAAATTTAACAAAGTAGACGGTGAAGTGATTGTATCGTATATCTCAACAAGACAACACACAGTTAATGCAAAAGGGGAACTTGAGAAAGTGTTTAGAAACAAAATGTTGCCTGACTTTCTCGAAGCAATTGACAGAGCAAAAATGAAGGGGTTTGGCTGTCATGAAGGGTATGTACATGAACTACAACTGAGGCAGTCATGATATCATCCTATTTTAGGCAAATCATGGTTGCCACTACCAACTAAGGTTGCAAACAAAAAGGCTGTCGTCTATATTTAAAACAATGATCACTGTTGTTTTATGTGGTGTGGCCTTGCTAAACTGCATGTTATAAAAACAAAACCTGAGCGTGTATCTAACTACACCAAATTTGTAAACGAACTCAACTTCAGTGGTATAGATTTTTTTGTTAAGGCGGAGGACATAGACTTGTATGAAGAACTAAATCCTGGTATTTCTGTGAATGTGTATTATGGGACACCGACTCTCTTAATAAGTTGCAACCAATTAGAGTATCAACACTTGCCCCAACCTATGGACAGTCAGAAGATAAGCATGTTGACATGTTATTAATAAGCCCCGGCAATGGCGATAACTTTTACTACACATTAATCAGGAGTGTGTGTCATGCCTAATTCATGGTCATACAACAAAACATAACAGAAAACAGGAATTTTGTAAAAGATGTTTACAAAGGTTTTCTTCCATTAAGTTGGCACATTATCATGTTCAACACTGTTGTTCGGCTGATGACATTCAAACAATACTGAAATATCTAGATATTCGTAGCCAGGTATATTTCAAGAACTATGGTAATCAGCAAAAGCTGCCGTTTGTAGTGTATGCTGATTTTGAATCACTGGTTGTACCATATGAGGGTCCTGTTCCAGAATCACTCCCAAAGACTGTAAAATTAAGTGACCAAGTTGTGTGCTCCTTCGGATACATTCTTGTTAGGTCAGACAGTGAGCATACAGAACCTGTTATCTACAGAGGTGAAAATGCAGCAGCTGAGTTTTGATCAGAAATGAGACAACTGCATAGTAACGTAGTACAGTATCTGGAAAACTGTCAGATGCCTTTGGTGATGACAGAAGAGGATAAACTAAATTTTGATACAGCAGAGATGTGTTGAAATAAGGTGCCTTGAACCAACATGGTCTAAGGGAAGGTGACCCCGACAAAAAAACCCTGGTCCTCCTAGTAAGGGGGTTGGGTTTGGGGGTAGCTTCCCCACCCTGCAAAAAAGGAAATAGCTACAAAAACGCCGACGAAAAGACTAACAGTAATTCCATTCCTGGAGGAGGAGAAGCACAGGACAGGAGTTGCTGGAGGTCTCTCGTCGACGGCCTATACCCGGGTAGGGGTGAGATGTGTTGGATTTGTGAACAAGTCCTGGGGGGCGATAAAGTTCGCGAACATGACCACATAACTGGGCGTTTCAGAGGTGCTGCACATGGTGCATGTAACTTGCTATTAAAAATAGGTCCCAAGACATACAAACTACCTATCTTTTTCCACAATCTCAAAGGGTACGATTCTCACATTATCATGCGTGCTGTAGATGAGTCTTACAAGAACATTAGTTGTATTGCTCAGACACCTGAGAAGTACTTGACTTTTAGGCTAGACAACAAATTATTGTTTTATGACTCAGTGCAACATTTGTCTTTAGGGCTTGCTAGTTTGGCAAAAGGACTGACTGAGTTTCCAATAACAAGTAAATATTTTGAGCCAGAGTTAATCAAAAAAGGAGTCTATCCCTATGAGTACATTGATCACTGGGTTGTTTTTGAGAAAACATCTCTGCCTGCAAAAGAGGCATTTTATTCTACACTAAATGGTAAATTCAAAAATTCAAATTCAAAATTCAAAAATCTTTATTGTCCATTAAATATATATGTATAAAATGAAAATTTGTCTTTGGCTCACAAACATGAACAAGCAATTAAACACATAATTTATATAAAATCCCTCCCCACGCCTGTTAGAATCTAAAATCCTTGCCGAATCACATTCTATTGATCCCTTGAATCACATTATCACAACTCCCTCTATCACCGTACCATCCCTTGCTATCACAACTTATCACAGCTTTTGGTTCCAGTCATCGGAAAGGACCATAACCAGCCTCCCTAATAGGGCGGCTCATGAGGGTCCCAGCTCCTGGTCTCTCTCTCTCTCTCTCTCTCTCTCTCTCTCTCTCTCTCTCTCTCTCTCTCTCTCTCTCTCTCTCTCTCTCTCTTTCTCTCTCTCATCTCTCTCTCTCTCTCTCTCTCTCTCACACACACACACACACACGCACGCACGCACGCACGCGCACGCACGCACGCACGCACGCACGCACACACATTTTAATGGGATGGATTTAAAATAATTAATAAAAGAAAAAGTAATACATAAAACCGCATTCTTATTTGTCAGTGCATAGATAACATCAGGCCTCATCTCTTAACGCTATCAGAGCTTATCACAGTGACAGCCGATGGCACGAAGGATCGTTTGTACACATTTCTTCGCGCCAGCGGCACTTTGTACCGGCGTCCCGAGGGCAGCAGTTGGAACTGGTCATGAAGAGGATGTGTTTGATCTGTGGTGATCTCTACAGCCTTTCTCCGGACAGCTCGGTGATACAGGTCCGACAGATGTGGCAGCTTTACACCAACAATTTTGCTGGCTTGGTTGACAACCTTAGACAGCCGTGCCCTATCCTTAACAGTCATGTGGCCATACCACGAGACAATGTTAAAGGCAAGGATACTCTCTACTAGAGACCTGTACACAGTCACCAGGATGTCCGGAGAAACGCTGAAACTCCTCAGTTTACGTAGAAGGTACAGTCTTTGCTGGGCTTTCTTGTACACGTGATCAGCATTTGCTGTGAATGTTATGTTGCTGTCAATGATGGTGCCCAGGTACTTAAAGGCGGGAACCATCTCCACCTGCTGGTCTTTGATTTTCAGAGGCTTCCTTAGCAAGTTCTTACCCTCCCTCACCCGTCCCCCACCCAGCCCCATCTCTTCAGTTTTCCCGACATTCAGCTGTAGAAAGCTGTCATCAAACCACTGGGCAACGTCATCGACGGCTGCAAAATACTGTGACAAGGTGGCCTTGTCTTTCAAGTTGGCCACGAGAGCCATGTCATCTGCGTATTTGATCAGCTTTAGTAGGGCTGTGTTGATCTGGAGCTGGTTGGTGTATATGGAAAAAAGTACAGGCGACAACGCACAACCTTGTGGCGCACCCGTGCTCAGCACCAGCTCCCCCCGACAGAACCATTCCATCAGTAGATGGAACCATTCTATCAGGTGAGCCGGCCGAGACAGGGGATCTAGAAGACTCACATGGCCCGACACTTGTTTCGGAGACCCTCAGACCCACCCGCTGTGGTCGATCGCACAGGAACGCCTTAATCCACAGAACGAGATTGGTGTTCACCTCAAGCTCCAGTAGTCGCTGCAGCAACAGAAATGGCTCAGTAGTATTAAATGCACTACTGAAGTCCATGAAGAGAATGCGCGTCTAGTTGCCAGGTGTGTCCAGGTGGCGACAGACTGCGTCAAGAAGAGTAAGGCACGCGGTCTGTACGCAAACTGGAGCGGATCCATGTGATCGGCCACAGCGGCGGTCAGTTGGCTGCACACAACCCTCTCCATTGACTTGCACAGCACAGAGGTTAGGGCCACAGGCCTGAAATCTTTTAATTCTTTTGCGCCTGGCTTCTTGGGCAATGGAATGATCGTCGAGGAGTGCCACGTACGAGGGACACAGTGAGTGTCCATGAGGTGCTGGAACAGTCTGGTCATCACACCTCCCAGTTCGGGGGCACACTCTTTTAATGCTCTCCCCTTCAGACCGGCGGCCTTCCTGGGGTTTACACGAGACAGGACCTTGACAACGTTCTTCTCACACACTGTGACAGGAGCTGCATGCGGTGTGGGCAGCAGAGAGGAGCACAGATCCTCGATCTCTGTGCTGAAGTCCCTGACGTCAAACCTGGCGTAGAAAGTATTCAGGTCGTTGACGAAAGTAACAGGATCAGCACACTTGACTGTCTGGTTCCTCTGCTCCCTCTCCATCATGCTGTTCAGTCCTTTCCAGGCCTCCCGTGCGTTCCCCGTCTTAAAGCGCGCCTCCACTTTGTTTTTGTACTCCACACGGGCAGCTCTTGATTTGACCCTGAACTCTTTCTCCTTTTCCCTGGTAAGCTGTTTGACCCCGTGTAGAAAGGCCTGTTTCTTTTCGTTCAAGCAATGTTTTAAGTCTTTGCTCAGCCAGGGTTTGTTGTTAGGGTAGATGCGAACCTGTTTGCTGGAAATTACAGCCTCCTCACAAAACTGGATATATGAGGTGATGGTGTCAGTGAGGCTGTCCTGATCGGGACAGCTCTCAAAAAACACTGACCAGTCCGTCGATAGGAAGCAACCTCGGAGTGCTTCGACCTTCTCATGCGTCCAGACTTTTATTACACGCGTTTGTGGCTTTTCTCTTTTTAGTCTTTGTCGGTAGGTGGGGATCAGATGGATGGTATTGTGGTCTGATCGTCCCAGGGGCGGGCAGCACTTGGGGACGTAGGCGTCAGGCACATTTCCAAAACACAAGTCCAGCGTTCTGTCAAGACGGGTATGGCACGACACGTACTGCTGTAAGTTGGGCAGATGTTTACCAACATCGCACCTATTAAAGTCTCCGAGTAAAAGCACGGGCTGGTCCACTGACCTATTGACAGATTTGTTGTAGCACTTGACAATACAGTCTGCAGCCAGAGAGAAATCTGGGCCAGGCACGTAAACCAGGATAACAGTGATTTGCTGGAATTCACTTGGCAGGTAGTGTGGCCTACATGACACTGTCAGAATTTCATAGTGTTTCGTGCTGACATGTTCCCGTACTGTGTAGTTTGTTCACCATCGCTTGTTAACAATCATACACAATCCTCCCCCAACTTGTTTCTGCGTAGCCCTTTCACTGCGATCAAAACGTATAATTAAATATCCATCCAGTTCCAAATCCAGGTCATTCTCAGTCAACCATGTCTCTGTGAAGCAAAACAAGCTACAACGGCGATAGTCGCCATCATGTTTTATCAGTAGTGACAGCTCCTCTATTTTATTTTTCAGAGAACGCACATTGGATAAAGTGATAGCAGGCATGGGAAGACGAACTCCTCTCTTTTTAAGTCTATTTCTCACTCCTCCTCTCGAGCCCCTCTTTTTCCCCTTAGTTTTCAGTTCGAACCCCAAGTCTGTATGTAGACACGGGGAATATAGAATACTGTGTTGCATGGAAAGCAAGTACTCACGGCTGTACCGCATGATGGCAGTGGCGCTGTCACTGGTGCCCAAAACCGGCTTGTACAAAAGTTGCAACTTGCGGCCAGATGGACAGATGATAATGTCATTCAAACACATAGGTCGACAGCAAGGATACTTATATTCCACTGAGATGAGAAGTTAACCACAAAAAGTCAGTAAAACGACGATAAAAACAACAAAAATGGACAGGACGAAGCGAGCCTGGGGTCTGCTGACAGAGTCGCGCCCCCTGTTATTACTTTCTGACTCTGAATACCAACATGCTCTCGATGCATGGGGTAAACTAGGGTGTAAAACGATTGGTGACTACCACGACCAGTACTTGAAAGCTGACGTTTGCTTGCTAGCAGACACATTTACCATGAAAAGGGTTTGTTGCGCTACAGTCTTGACCCAGCTAGCTACATAACTAGTCCTGGCATGACATGGGATGCATTTTTAAAATCCAGTAAGATACAGAAAGACCTGCTGTCTGATCACATGATGGTTGACATTGTGGAACGTGATTTGAGAGGAGGTATAAGTATAGCAGCAAACAATTATACCAAAGCAAACAACAAATATCTTGATGGGCTTGATGACCTTGACCCTCAAGGTCAAGATCATACATTACGTACCTTGACGCCAATAATTTGTATGGGTTTGCAATGACTGAGTTATTGCCCTTGAAAATCTTTCGGCTGCATGATTTGTCACAGTGTGATATAACGTACTTAACAAACTGTATTATGACTCATGATCGGAATGATGAGAAAGGTTGGATCTTTGAAGTCGACCTAGAGTACCCACACCACCTGCATGATTACCACAATGATTATCCATTAGCTGTTGAGAAATGTCTTTGACCGGAAAAAATGAAGACACTAAACTTGTGCCAAATCTGAATGACAAATTCAATTACATTTGCCACTATCGCTTACTACAGTTTTACATCAGGCATGGGTTAGTACTAAAGAAAGTACACAGAGGCATTGAATTTGAACAGTGTGCTTACATGAAAGATTACATAATGAAAAACACAACCCTCATTGAAAGAGATGGTAAAACTGCATTTGACAAAGACTTCTTTAAGTTTATGAACAATGCCAGAGCCACAATACACAGGGTATAAAGATTTTCATCCGTCGTTGTATGCAGTGACACTCAAAAAGAAATTTGTTAATCTTGACAAGTCAGTATTCATTGGTATGGCAATACTTGAGTTATCAAAACTGTTGATGCTTGAATTTTACTATGATTATTTTAAACTGAAGTATCCTGACTGTCGACAGTTATACACTGACACCGACTCTATGATCATAGATGTGCCTACTGAAGACTTTTATGAAGACATGAAAACAGATCTGCATATGTATGACACGTCTGATTATCCTAAGGATCACCCACTGTACAGCATACAAAACAAGAAAGTGCCTTGGAAGTTTAAAGATGAACTAAATGGAGTGCCAATAGTTGAGTACGTTGGACTGAGGTCAAAAATGTATTCCATACTGCACCAGAAAGGCAGTCAGTCAAAAGCAAAAGGTATTAAAAAAAACAACGATAAAAAATAAAGATATTCGACATGAACACTACAAGCAAGTTTTAGATGGTGAACTAATGCCTGATTATCCGAACAAGACACTGAGATCAATTAAACATAATCTTGAAATGATCCAAACACATAAGAAGTCACTTGCTGTTGGAGACAAAACATGTGTTTCACAGTAAGGAAATGGCTTATTCACCTGGGCATTATCGGCTTAATTTATCTGAAGAAATAGCCAATGAACTGGTTGATGAGCTGATTGATGAAATGGTTAAAAATGAGTAACAGTGTCTGGGGGAATAATCTGTAATTCTTCTTTGACAAATGCCCTTTATTATTATATAGATAATAAATTGATGGGTTACCGGGGACTATTTTTATATATATTGTAAACAGATGTAGACCATATTGGATCAGTTGGCCTACATCTTACGTCATTCTCTGCCTCACCGGGTTGATACAGATATCTTACCTGTTTCGTAAACAAACTTGTGTCTGGTGTTTGTTGTTTTTAGCCCTGGTCCTGTCGGCCCTGATGGTCCTAATGGTATTGTTTTCAATTTAATTGCATGGGGAGGTTTGAAATGACCCTCGTTATTCATTGCTTTTATCACAGATGGTAATGTCTTAACCCACCCAGTGTTACATGTGTCATGCATGAGTTCTTTAGAATACTGATAACTGAAAAGTCTCTCTGATAATTGTTTGTTAAAGTTTTCAACAATTGCCTATGATCTGTGCACACCCGGTATGCTGCGTCTAACCAGTACACCATGCTTCACAAATAATTGATTAACGGCACCTTTAAATTCACTTTCATCATCAACTTGAACAATCCTAGGGTATTTCAGAGGACCACGACTATAATTATATCAGTGATAAGGCTGTGGCTACATACTAGCGTTTTTGTCAGTTAGAGGTTGAGCATCCTTGAATCTCAATGCAATGTCAACAACAGTCAATACATACTTGTATCGCTTTTTCCTAATCGTATCATGTGGAAGAAACAAGAGATCCATTTGGTGAGTGTCATTAGGAGTGGTGTTTTCAAAGTGTGGTCTTATTATTTTTCTTGGGCCAGGTAAATATATTTGCCAAATAGCTTGTTTTTGTAGCCAGTGTTTTACTTACTCTAGCGTAATGTCATTGCCTACAGCGGCATACAATTTCTCTATTGCAGTTTTTTCTTTTAAGTAGCCAATTGGGGAGTAATAAATTTTCGATAGTTTCCCTTCGGTGTCAACGTCAGTGCTTGTCATTTCTCCTTGCAAGAAAAACTCATGTGAAATAAACAAATGTCAAGCCTACTAAGACAAAGATTATTTCTCCGTTTCTTTGTTGTGGGCTGGGTTGATAATAATCACTAAGCTTTGGTTGTGGGATGCTCACGTCTTCACCAGTAACAAGGTAGTATTCTTTCATAGCATCATCAACATTTGAAAATGTATGCTGTGCGTGACCTTCCAGTCTGAGTTTTTCATTGATAAAATCAAGTTTCTCTATTCTCTGTTTGTCGTAATCTTGCTCCGCCTTTTCAAGTTTCTCTGCAGCTTCATTATGACACCTTATTTCGTCTGCAGACTCTTCTTTACTAACTTTTGAAAAGAGGTAATTTTGAAAGCAAGTTAATTGACAACAGCACCACCAACGATAACAGCCATATTTTTATTTACATAGATACATTTTCAGGAATAATTCCTTGCTTAACAATAAAGTTTTATGTCGCAATTGACACTGTGACAACCACAATAATAGCTTAGCACTGTCCTCAAAATCTAGTTTGCTCAGGTCTTAAGAACACATTTTTGAGAAGACTCTGCCCTAACATAGTGTAGGCTACTGCTAGTCCACTTAGAATGGCAGAGTGATAAACAAGGTTCAGTATGTTATTTTGGTGTCGCTCATTTTTTATGCCACAAAAATTAAAATAATAAATTTATTCACTGCATAAGAAATGGGTCCAAAGCTGTTGGCACTACTGATAATGTGAAGACTTCTTGCTTTGTTTTTGGAGTTTCTGTTTTTTGGGACACTGTTCAAGTCTGTGGCTTATATTGTTTCCATAGTTTGTAACATACGTAACCAAACCCAACAACAAATCCACCGATTAAATATTTTTTTACTTCAGGCTCAGTTGTTAGTCTCTCACTTTGTTGTGGCAGTTGTGGTGGGGGTGGTAGGTTGTTGCCAGTGCTGTTGACGGTGGTCCTGACGGTCCTGGCAGTCCTGGTGGTGGGTCAGTTACATGAGCCTTTTCTGATAACACCTGAAGCTGCAATTTTTTCTGCCTATTCCATCTGGCTAATTTTTTCCCCACTTCAATTCTCCTGAGACTTTTATCTCTGGTTACAGTTTGAACCTGTGTCAAGACAGGGCTCATCTGTGGGGTCATCTTGGTGTCATCCATTTTCTTCTGCTTTAAAATTTATTTTTGAAAAATCAACATAACATCCGGTGATGAGTAAGTTGAGCGCAGGACCAAGGTAATTGCCAAACTTGTAAAACGTAAGACATGCTAATTTGCCGATTGAACATGAAACAATGATGTTGGTTTCTAAATCATGTGATAGACTATCATTATCCAGGGGTAGGAAGTGGTTAACAGCCTTTGTGTATAGGCACACTAGAGATTGACTCAAATCACGAATCATTAGTGAACCAATGTGATTTTCATATTTAGGATGCAGCTGTATTATTTCATCAGCATTGAGAGTTTCGATGCCTTCTGTTGTATACGGTTTCCCAAGATAATTTTTCGATTTTCCAGAAACAACTACAGAGAGAAGATGGTCTTATTCAAGCTTAAGTCTGTATTTTCTAGTGCAAATACCGCTTAGAAGGAGTAATTCATCTTGATTTATTTTATAATGAAAAATATTGATTTTTTTTAAAAAGCTTTAATTAATCTCTCAAAATACACTTGCAGTGTGTCTTGAGGTAGGGTTTTGTGAGAGTTGCATGCCACTGGCACTTTTGGAAAATACGGCTAGAACTAAAAAGCCAGACGTCTCTCCACCCTGAGTTAAAAGCTGTCAGTATGCGTCAACACACACAGTATGCAAAGAAATTTTGATAAAGCTGTCAGTATGCGTAAACAATTACAGTATGCATAATTTTTTTTGTTAGTCTGTCAGTATGTTTAAACACATACAATATGCACAAAAAAAAATACAGTATGCAAAAAATTACAGTATGCGAAAATGTATGTAAATGATTTTTATTATGAAAATTAGTGTAACAGTTGACCCAACCTCAGCCTTGACCGCAGATGTTTGACCATGACCTTGACATAAAAATAGAAGAAAAAAATGATAAAAGGGCTGCTTGTGGCCTTTACACCTGCTCTCACACCTGCAATCTGGGTTGTTTACCCGCTAATTCACCCCCTATGGAGGGGGCTATAACCCTGGGGGTTGCGCATTCACCTCTCCTGTGAGAGCCCTTGTGGTGCAGTTTGGTCCGCACCAGTGCACTTGAGTGTTAATCAAATCCTGGCATGAGCACTGAGAGCTAGATTTGCATGTAAATAG